>SDVV010000336.1:0-33461 GCA_016164225.1 Gammarus roeselii | reverse complement strand
GCCTCTACCCGGTGGTGGCAAGAGGGCGCATGTATACACATAACAAAGAGTGGACTTTGTTGCCTCTACCCGGTAGTGGCAAGAGGGTGCATGTATACACATAACAAAGAGTGGACTTTGTTGCCTCTACCCGGTGGTGGCAAGAGGGCGTATGTATATAGAACAATGAGTGGGCTTTGTTGCCTCTACCCGGTGGTGGCAAGAGGGCGTATGTGTACACATAACAAAGAGTGGGCTTTGTTGCCTCTACCCGGTGGTGGCAAGAGGGCGCATGTATACACATAACAAAGAGTGGGCTTTGTTGCCTCTACCCGGTGGTGGCAAGAGGGCGCATGTATACACATAACAAAGAGTGGACTTTGTTGCCTCTACCCGGTAGTGGCAAGAGGGTGCATGTATACACATAACAAAGAGTGGACTTTGTTGCCTCTACCCGGTGGTGGCAAGAGGGCGCATGTATACACATAACAAAGAGTGGGCTTTGTTGCCTCTACCCGGTGGTGGCAAGAGGGCGCATGTATACACATAACAAAGAGTGGACTTTGTTGCCTCTACCCGGTGGTGGCAAGAGGGCGTATGTATACACATAACAAAGAGTGGACTTTGTCGCCTCTACCCAGTGGTGGCAAGAGGGCGCATATGTACACATAACAAAGAGTGGGCTTTGTTGCCTCTACCCGGTGGTGGCAAGAGGGCGTATGTATGCACATAACATATACTTTCTCTCGTTTTTCGGAAGATAAATTCTGGCAAATTATTTGGGAATAATATAAACATTTTTCGAACAGCTTGATTGAAACCCATCATGCCTTTAACGAGGCATGTCTCATTAAAGTAAGTTGGATGGAAAGTAAGTTCATAGTTCAATACTCACTAATTTACGACGACGAGCCTAGTTGTTATATACCTTTATTTACGGTTGTTAAAATACTTTAAAGGTGGAGCAAGTTCAATGATTTAACAAGTTGTTTTATAATATTATTTTGAATTAAGAACAAAGGAACAGGTCAACTCTCAAACGAGCATGACTGATGATTGTGATATAAACAGACACAACAGAACAAAAGTGTATCATGTGTATAATCAAATTGAACAGTAAACAATGAGAAAAAAAAAGCGAACAGCAAAAAAAGAGAAGGACCCAACCTCTTCCTGAGCTGGTCTGTTATGAAGTGTGGGGTCCCATACAATATGGGAGGGCCTTGTTTATGTATATGAAATGATCCTCCAATAGGAGAACCACTCTACCGTTTGGTCGATCTGATGGGACGTGCTATCCCAAATCCTTGACTCTCATTAGCAAACATACAAATTTAGGCCGTTAACGAAATTTTAATCGGCTCCTCCCATCCTTTTTACAATATAAGATAACCTTGTGGTCTAAGAGTGAAATACGGCCCCTCTTTGTTATTGGATCCCGGCCACACATGCTGAATCGTCGATTTTAACAGAATGCCCCAAATGTCAATTCACTTGTCAACGTCTCCTGGTCGTGTAATGCCATATGGGGACCAACTGTCGTTTGCTAAATAAACACTTTGGACGGGAACAGGAAATATGCAAAGCAAGGGATTTCATCGTGTAACTTAAGCTAGGCTTAACAGTCCCACACTGCTTCTCGGGCAGTGGGAAAGATTTACTAGTTACTGTAATGTCAGGGTAGACATTATGCCATATATATCTGCTAGCGGCGGCTGATCATAACACCCCCCTTCCTTTATTGAAGGTAAGTGTCCCCACTTTTATTGCTCTGCACTGACAAATCGACGTAGTATTCCCTCGACGAGTCTTTTGCTCGACCCGTGGATAGTTCAATGTGGGAAGACAGGCTGCGTGGAGTTTTTAGGCATGACTGAATGTTATGAAATACATTGTATTAGATGATTGGTTTTGTTATTTGGATGTCATTTTAGTTTCGCGAAAAAACAATTCTCTGAGCGTGCGATTACTTGCAACATACAGGATTTATGGCATGTATCGCACGGTTCGATCAATTGTAGAAAAAGACTCGATCCAAGTGTTTGGTGCCATGGTTGCATATTTGATGTTACTGAGATTGCTGAATGCAATTTTTTATTGAACATTGATATTGTGCTTAGGGCGTGCAACCATGTTGCTGGACAATTTGCTGTACAGATCTTTACAAAGTTTTGCCTGTTTGACAGGGGGCCACGGAAAGATGAGATGGAGACTGTCTACTAGTTTTATTGTATTATTTTGCTCATTTCAGCGTATGTTGGTTCAAGGTACCGTTGTACTAACAAATGCAAAAAGGGAACAAAGCTAATGAGCTAATTACACAATTCGGGAGACATGACTTTTAGACTAATTGCCGTACACATTATTATGGACATAGTAAATGTCACACGCAGGTGACAGGTTGTACCTCACATATCTTAATAATTACATATTTTCTCCTCTACTATTAATATATTCAATAAATTGAACTTGGATACGCATCATTCTAATATTTACATCGGACACACTGCATTTCACGTTTCAAATCATTCAAATTATGGCCTTGATGTGTTATGTTATGAATATCTTTTGGTTAACGCGTGTTGAACGCATAAGTTGCGGGTATTTTATTGGGCTAGGTCAGTAAATTAAGGTTAACGGTTTTGAAATTCATGATGTTCGGTCTACTCTCTCGTACTCCCACGCCATGTCCCGTGGAGGTGTAAGTGGACTATCGTTCGCCAATTTTTCATAGCATTTGTCCGTACAGTTACCACGACAGAGCTAAAGCATTATGAATTCTGATCTTAAAATATGTACGAGGAGTCACGTGTGGATTCAATCATACCTAGATTTGCTTTGCCTGCTCGTATCTCAGTCCTCACTTGTCCAGAAAAGGATTGCTTGCTCGTTTTTTTAAGTTTAAAAAACTAAGACGGTTCATCCTTTTATTTTCTGCGTCTGACCGGAGTCAGTAATTGTCGCTTAGGAACGAATTGCCGTCGTCCCCCCTTATTTACCGAGGAATCGCTTGATTTGTTTTGTCATTGATTTGAGTGTGATTGGTGACTGTTTGTTCATTCATTCCTCTATGCACGCGTTCGCTCGTTTTACACTCACATATCGCATCGGTCCAACTTGCACATCACTTGTTTTTGCGTCTAACTCGTCACACGACGGACATTTCTTAAAATTGCGGACAGTGGTGTTTCCACTTGAAAATACTATCTTGACAATTGGACTAATAATTTCTTGAAATTGAAAGCCGAATTCTACGCAGACCTAAATGCTACACGAAAATTTATCGACAACACACTAAATAGACTTTACATGAAGTATTGAAATTTATAATAGCACATCGTGTGTTTAGACATGTCACCAAACCAATTGGTCATAGAAATTTTGTATGAAATTTGAAACGGAAAAGCCAGACTGTCTGAACTTTTCTACAAAACGGGACAATGAATAATTTTTGGGTGAATGACCTAATGTCGGATTATTTTTACATCAATCGAGCTCTACCTCGCGTCAAGGTCTCATTTTGGAATTTCAGGTATTTATCAACCAGTGATCAAATTTTCAGTGATCAACTAAATCTAAATTTTTATCACCAGTTGTCTTCGTTCAATTGACACAAAAATTGCTTATAGACTACAAAAGAAAACTTATATACTACACCGGTGAACTACGGGCATCTTATTTATTATCTACCTGAATATATTTTCTTGGTTTTGTTTTTCATAACTATATCCTCACATATTTTTCAATGTTTGTAAAAAGAATATATTTCTTTCTGTGCATTTTAGGAATCATTTTCTGCCACCGCGATCCATTTTTCTTGAATTATTTACTCGACTACAATTCCGATGAATAGTGCTGGAAGGACAGGTCGAATAATTTACGCGCACCGACTTAAATTTATTTCAAAACTAATTTTGGATTCATTTGCTGATGAATTCGAGAACAGATATAATTAAGAGTTCTGAGGAGGCCGTTGTAATTGCTTTTATTTTCACACACTCTCTAATTTCACTTCTCACGAGAGAACGGCCTATCGCGATATATCACACTTGATTTGATGGGCTTCTTGATTCAGTTCTTAGGTTTTGTAAATTACTTACAGCTCTTTTTTTTTAAAGAAGTTAAGATTAACGGGACAGTCAGTGCTGGTAGAGGGAGTGACTGGCTGCCTTGCTGGCAGGTAAAAGGTCTGGGTCTGACAGCCCCGTGCTGGCAGCGCAGGGTGGTAGCCGACACGTTCCTCTTTGGTCGACCCCTCTCGACTGCCCACTGTGCAGGTCTGCGGTTTCCGTCCTTCCCTCATTGTTGTTATTGTTTAATTTTTTTTTGGTAGCATGGGGCCCGAGAGGCAAGGCTAGGATCAAGTGTCTCAATAGAGAGCATGTGTAAGGGGACTTGAAGCCTTTTGTTTTAAAGTGATGATATTAATTTGTTTGAGAGAAGTGATAAATAAATTTTTTGTTTGCTTCAATATCCTACACCGCTGTTCACCATTGTTATATACTTTTATTTATGGTTGTTGAAATACTTTAAAGGTAGACCAGGTTCGATGATTAAACATGTTGTTTTATAATATTATTTTGAATTTAGAACAAAGTAACAGGTCAACAGGTTAACTCTCAAACGAGCATGATTGATGATTGTGATATGAACAGACACGACAGAACAAAAGTGCATTATGTGTATAATCAAATTGAACAGTAAAAAGGAGAAAAAAAAGCGAACAGCAATACAAAAAAGGACCCAACCTCTTCCTGAGCTGTTCTGTTATGAAGTGTGGGGTCCCATACAATTCACTCCTGCACGCCTTGTTTATGCATATGAAATGATCCTCCAATAGGAGAACTACTCTACCGTTTGGTCGATCTGAGGGGGCGTGCTATCCCAAATCCTTGACTCTCATTGGCAAACACACAAATTTAGGCAGTTAACGAAATTTTATTGACTCCTCCCATCCCTTTTACAATTCAAGATAACCCTGTGCTCTGCGAATGAAATACGGCAGCTCTTTGTTATTGGATCCCGGCCACACATACTGAATCGTTGATTTTAACAGGATGCCCCAGACGTCAATTCACTTGTCAACGTCTCCTGGTCGTGTAATGCCATATGGGGACCAACTGTCGTTTGCTAAATAAACACTTTGGAGAGAAATAGGAAATATGCAAAGCAAGGGATTTCATCGTGTAACTTAAGCTAGGGCTAACAGGCCCACATTGCTTCTCGGGCAGTGGGAAATATTTACTCTTTACTGTAATGTCTGGGTAGACATTGTGCCATATATATCTGCTGGCGGCGGCTGATCATAACACAGTTTCCGACATGGGATTGTTTGACGTTTTGCTTCACACACGTGATTGCCAGACTGATCTAAATTTCTTCCGAACGTCACTTTCGGGCGCTTTTTGTCCTTGTATTCATTGCCATTTGGCAGTGCTCAGCAGTATATTTAATCTTAAACTAAGTGAAAAGAGAACATGGACTGGGGAACATTGAGAATCGCCAAAAAATACACCTCGGTGGCGTTTTGATTTGACTTTTTCGCTGTTAATATGTTACCTGCTTCAAGATGACGTTTATGTTCTCTTCTCGTAGAGATGTTTTGGTTGATGTAGTATGTGTTTTTATTTCTACAAGTACGATCATCTTTTACTCAGAGTAGTTTGTCATTTTCCCAATAATAGTACAAATGTCATAAAGGTCAAAATATGTTATTATTGAAAAATATTTGTTACTGAATTTAGTACTGATATTCTTTACAATATTTCTCTGAAAGGAATCGATCATTCATTTTTTATATAAACAGTTTAAAGTTCACTTTGAGCCTTACTCTAAGAAATTTATCAACGAATAATACGAAATAGTGCTACGCGTATTCAACATCGCTTTTCGAAATGGAATCACTGAACTGCAAGCCACTCTAACGGTCCACGCTTTTTAGCTGCAGCTGCCTGCCATTCTAACGGTCCATCTATTTTACCTGCAGCTGCTGGCCACTCTAACGGACCATGCTTTCTATCTGCAGCTGCCTGCCATTCTAAAGATTCATGCTCTCTATCTGCAGCTGTCTACCATTCTAACGGTCCATGCTTTTCAGCTGCAGCTGCAGGCCACTCTAACGGTCCAAGCTTCCAAGGTGGAGCTGCATGCCCTTCTAACGGCATATGCTTCCTAACTGTAGCCGCAGGCCCCTCTCACAGCCCATGCTCATAACTGCTGCAGGCCACTACATCAACTCTCTGTCCACTACATACTACTCAAACGGTTCCTTCAACAAGCAGCTGCAAGCCACTCTAATGGCCCTCCTTTAGCAGCTGCATGCTACTCTAACGCACCGCTCTTGGTACTGCTGCATTTCACAAATCTAACGACTCTCCTTCCAACGCTTGCATGCCACTCTACCGGCCTCTCCTTTCTGCAGAGCTGCATACCACTACAACGACCGTCCTTCCTACAGCTGCAACCACTCTATGTTACCAGTTTTCCTGAAACTGCATGCTACTCTAACCACCCCTCCATTATGCAACTTCATGGCACTCTAACCACACTCATTCCTGTGCTTGCATGCCACTCTAACCACACTCATTTCTGTGGTTGCATGCCACTCTAACCACACTCATTTATGTGGTTGCATGCCACACTAACCACACTCCTCTCTGTGGTTGCATGCCACCCTAACCACACTCATTCCTGTGGTGGCATGCCACTCTAACCACACTCATTCCTGTGGTTGCATGCCACTCTAATCACACTCATTCCTGTGGTTGCATGCCACTCTAACCACACTCATTCTTGTGGTTGCATGCCACTCTAACCACACTCCTTTCTGTGGTTGCATGCCACTCTAACCACACTCATTCCCGTGGTTGCATGCCACTCTAACCACACTCATTCCTGTGGTTGCATGCCACTCTAACCACACTAATTTCTGTGGTTGCATACCACTCTAACCACACTAATTTCTGTGGTTGCATACCACTCTAACCACACTAATTTCTACCGCTGCGTGCTCCTCCAACAGCCCCTCAATCATGCAGCCGAGAAGAAATTCAACCAAGGGCGGATCCCGTCATTAATCCTCCGGCATGTATTGATGACCAGCCACATAATAAAAAATATTATTCAAGTGCAGCTGCATGGTACTCTAGAGGCCTCTCGTTCTTTTAATTGCATGCCACTCTAAGGGCCTTTCTTTCCGCAGCATCTGTCGCCACTTCGACAAGATCTCGACACGTCTGAGTCAAGTAAGCGACCAGACGGCCGAGGTTGTGGAGCTCTCGAACTTCCTCCACGACTGCTCCTCACACACCATGACGCACCTTCTGCAAGAAATCGCCAACGCTACGGCCAGGATTCTCTTCCTGCTGGAGGTAAGCATGATAAGTATATCTAAATATTTTTCCTGATGACGTTGTCCAAATTTATCCACTGTAAATCTGGCAAAGTATTTACGAATATCTCTGGATAAAATATCGTGCCCATCACTTAGGACGAAACGGGTGCGTAATATTCCTGCCCTTTACGTTATTATCAAGGTAGTGAATATTAATTTAAGGTATACAACAATCAGAGATAAGTTACAAACAGTCACCAGACACTTCTGTTTATATGTAACTTTCTTTTCTGACGCAGGAAGTTATTTTGAGAGGCGATTTTTAAAACTCTTCTTGAAAATATCCACGTTCTTTCTTCAAATTTGATACAAACTGGAAATATACATAATTAGGGTTACTTTATTTCAAGATATTGCCACAGTGTAGCCAATCTTGTGTGAATGGTCGAAACAATAGACCAATGACAAAATAGTCACAGACATCATAATTTTTTAGTTGGTATCTTCATTTAGTTGGAATTTCTTGTGGAGAATAATTTTAATTGTTGTATCAGCAATAACAAAGGATAAGAACCGAAATATTTTTATAATTCCCAGAATTTCTACGCTCCCGATAGTAAATAAACTATTTCTGTATTTTGCTAGATCTATTTCTGGACCGCAGTACGAATGCTTTATGACACTGGCAACAGAGTGGGGCCAAGGAGATGAACTAGGTGATACCCGTGAGCGATTAGGTCATGGGCTAAGGTCATAAATGATCGAGGCAATCCATTTATTAAGAAATAGCGAGTACGCGCTCGTTGCACCGCATGTCGAAGAATTTAGCAGCCAAAAATAACCTTCACTCTAGATGAAACAGACGATATCGAGAAGAAACTCTAACAATGTGGCAGCAAACATAATGTACTTTTCACCTTGGTCATCATTGCTTCGATTCCCTCGGTATCTCCTCTTGTTCGGAGTCGTTATCGATGGCAATGTCCAGAGATTTGATCGGACTGCTTGAACTAGACAAGTGGTGGGAAAGATAGAGGCACAACAAGTCTGACAAGAAGGAGCTGTTGATCATTCACTGCCTTAAGACGCTCTTTATACTAGCTAAAATTTAACAAAGAGGTTTACAACGAGACATTCCACAAACATACGTAAGCCAGAATCCAACGGGATGCATGAGTATATTATATTCCTATTCTGGCGTGGATAGAATTGTGGGATAGAATTGTTTGATGCCGAGACATATCTTACAAAGGACTTTTAAATAATTTTAATGAGCCATTCAATGATGCTTAACGAAGGGGGTTTGCTATCCAATCTGTTACAAAGATCATCATACGGAATAACCGAGTTAGAAACAGGAATCAAAGAGGAAATGATGAATCCACACCAGGAGAACGCAAAGAAATTAAATGATCCCGAATTTAATTCCAACCGGTCAAGGCACACGTCCTCGAACAGCTAACTAGAAAATGTGTGCCTGCCAGTAATGCTTGATAAGTTGCTACATCAAGAACAATCTGACTTAAACGCCTATACCTGTCGGTGTGGCAAAATCGATCAGTTTCTACATCATAAATCCCACTGAATAAAACAAATGTGCCTGTCAGTGATGATTGAATTGATAAAATTTGACAATAAAAGATGCCGGCTGAAGCTGTGTGCAGGTAAACAGAAGTTCGTCACTTATGCGTGGATACCCGCAACGTATTTAGATAAAATCTTAAAACACGTACAGTTCTATTCAATACACATAAATCATTACTATATGTACGTATACTATTTACTAAATGGCGTTCATGTACGTGTATTACGTAAAATTTTACATGATATGCTCTTACTGTGCTTTCTGACTACTGGGTATTAGTTGAAAAGCCATTAGTGAAATCACAAGTCAACGACATGGTTTGGCTCGCCTTATAACTCATTGTAGAAGTTGAAATGTTCTCTCCCCGATTTACTTTATAACTTCTGATCCAATAATCAAAGACATCCAGAGAGAGCGTCAACCAGCTGACCAGGACCCCAACTGGTGAACAAACGGCACTGATGCCGACCATGACAGACTCGGCGAACCAACGGTCACAACAGGAGATCGGACAACTTAAGAGAAAAATAAAAATGATAAGATGATGGTGTTCGCGAGAAATAAATAAGGGATGACCGACGCCCCGATAGAGCGGGAAAATTTGTTTCACTAGTTTATTTGATCAATATATCGTGTAAAACACGATATGTGAAAAGGCTGTTATGTTTTAGATATCATTTGAATAGTTGTTCGTCTAAATTCGGATCAATAATATCAATGGCTTATGGTTGAGCTCTAATATTTACTTTTTATCACGCCTCCTACTCAGACAATCCTCTGAACGACGTGTCACAGATCATTTACAACCGGTAGCAGTATGTCGATACAAAACAAAATCACTGAGAACCCACTTTAGTATAGTGTGAGAACTTATTGCTCTCCTAGCGAGGCCAACTGCCGCTGGACCAGGTGGGCCTCATACAGCGGCTGTTCAGCTGGCCGTGCAGGATACAGGAGGACCTCCAGCTGGCAGAGGGTCGGCTTAGCCATAAGCGGGACCAGAAGGAGGCTGCCCTGAAGGCACGAGTCGTCGCCTTCCAGGAGAGGTGATGGGCGCGAGGGATGACAACGTGATGACGTGATGTGTAGTGAATGACGTGATGGGTGGTGATGTGATAGGTGGTGATGTGATAGGTGGTTGCTTGGTAGCTGGTGGCGTAATGGGTACTGACGTGATATGTAGTGACGTGATGGGTAGTGACGTGATGGGTAGTGACGTGATGGGTAGTGACGTGATGAGTAGTGACGTGATGGGTAGTGACGTGATGGGTAGTGACGTGATGGGTAGTGACGTGATGGGTAGTGACGTGATATGTGGTGACGTGATGTGTGGTGACGTGATGGGTGGTGACGAAATGGGTAGTGACGTGATGAGTGATGATGTGATAGCTGGTTGCTATTGCTTGATGGCTGGTGACGAGATGGGTGGTGATACGATGGGTGCGGATGTGAATGGTGGTTACATGATGGCTGGTGGCATGATGGGTAGTGACGTGATGGGTTGTGACATGATGGGGGTGTGGCATGATGGATTCCTACGTAATGAGCGTTGACGCAATGAGTGGTTGCAAAACGGGTGGTTCCGTGACATGAATTTGACGTGATAATGTGATGGCGTGAATCACGTGATGTGTAGTGACGTGAAAAATGGTGACGAGATTAGTAGTGATGTGATGAATGTTGACGTGATGGGCTATAAAATGATTGGAGGTGACGTGAAGGGGGGTGACATGATGGGTGGGGGCGTGCGTGATGAGAGGTGACGTGGTGGTGTGTGATGATATGTGTGGTGACGTGGTGGGAGGGGACATGATGAGGAGTGACGTTATGAGGGGGACGTGATGGTACATGACGTCATGGGAGGTGAATGATGAAAGGTGGCGCGATGGGTGGTGACGTGATGGGGCGTGGCAAGAGTTGACGTGATGGATGGTTTCATGAGTTATTATGACGAGTGGTGGTAACGTTGAGGTTTATTAGTGTTTAGAAGAATTGCAAATCAACAACAGGCCAATGACCCATACAAGGTTTCCCTTCACTAGAAGATAATAGTTCTAATTTTTAATGTCTCCGGCAGTATAATTTGTTTGTGCTTTATCTGTAGATAGAGCTAAAATGGCACAATTGCTTTAGTAGGGGATATCATTTTACGATGATACTCGAAACACGTCAAATGACAGCCCCTGAAGAAAACGCCACCGATTTACGATGATCATTTTTGATTGCTATTGTTATTTAAATCTTGAAACATGTGTAGCCGGTGTCAACGCAGGACACCGTTTTGCGGCTAGGGGCTATTTCCATTGCATGTCAAAAACATTTTGCAAATTGCCATTACCTGATACCATTTTTCAAAATGAGGTGTCTCAATGTTCAACAACGGCAACTGACCGTTTACATATTTCACCACCTCTTCTCTCATCGACCCCATGCACCTTATCCGAGAACATCTTATTCTTCTCATTGTTTTCATTCAAGCGGATTCCACCTTTGCGTCTGAATCTCTCTTCGTTCTCTAAACCACAAGTTATATTTCCAATCTCTTCTCTATATATCTGTCGAATGCATTCACTGCCGACTTATTTTGTAGCCAGTCTTCAACAGCTTTCCTCGTTTCTGATGCCACCAACTTTACCTCCTCGCTCCATCACTGGAAACAATTCTCTTCCACCCGCTCACTCGACGCATAAAACACACGTTGGAGTAATTTCGTCGCTACTGGACTTTATCTTACTCTTTATAAACACTAGATTTTTACACTTTCAGATTGATTGTGTACTTCAAGGAGCTCGAAGAGCTGAAGAACAGAGACAACTTCAGTCTCAAAGAAGTTCGGCCCGAGACTATGAGACGAAACTGTGAGGTCCTGGATAGACTGACCGGCCATTTGCAGGACGCAAAGCAAGAGATGCAGGTGAGGGAAGACCAACGTTCAGGCCAGGGGCGTAGCGGAGGGGGGAGGGGCTTGCTGGCTATGTTCGGATGAAGGAAAGCATAATGAACGTCCAACGAGACAGGTAATAAGACAATCACTTGAGGAAATTCTAGCTACGCGCCTGGAACAGGATAATAATAGGATTATGACGTTTAACTGCAACTCCAGTCACGTCTGGCTACCGAAGAAGCGATACATAATAAGCAACTGTCTGCTCTGGATAGTTCAACCTTGCACTAATAGATTACTTTATCATCGCTGCGATCATTTATTGTCATGAAATGAAGATCGGTTACTCATCATAGACGGACGTTGACAGTATTATTCCAGTGCACTGACTATCAACTAATTTCAGAACGAAAGAATTGTAATTTTGTTATCTTATTTAGGTAGAAATGTGTGTGTTCGTGGATACGTTTTATGATGTCGGAGCTTCAGTAGTGATCAGCATATCTTCCCGTTGCAAAGTCCATGCTTCTTGACTCTTCAAGACGCATTTCTTCCTTTCCTTTGTGCTTTGTCATCACTTAGCAATAAAAAATGTCGAATTGAGGTTGATGGATTTTATGTACATGAATAAAAACGCAACTGACTAAGGTAACATGACATTAGTCCTAATTAACTCGTACAGTTGTTACAGTTTAACGACAAACTATTTAATTTGTGAAAGTGTAGTGAGAATTCGTATAGAATCGGAGAGTAATCTAGCTAAGTTGTCTTGTCTTAGAAATACACACTTAATGATTACCCAATTTCTTGAGTAATCATCAATCTTTCTGATCGGCAGACATTTCTGATCGTACGTTTTGTACCTTATGTACCAATATTTATACACAAATGCGCCCATAACACTATTAATACAGTTCAGAAAGTCTGGAAAGAAGTTGCCGTCTAGGGTGCCGTCTGATTTTGAGAATTTATTTTATCCTGGGTTATAATTCTTATCCCATGATATCACGTGATTTTTTTAATGTGATTATGGTTTAATGTAGCTAAAACGCGGTAAATACTTTGAAACAAAGTTAAAAAGTTTTATATTAAATTTCCAATGCACTCACGACATAGATTGCTCGCAGCAACCCTTGTGAGCTGATGTCGGACACATATGTAGTAGACTGCGGCAGCCCTTGAGAGCTGATGTCGGACGCATAGTAGACTGCGGCAACCCTTGAGAGCTGATGTCGGACACATAGTAGACTGCGGCAACCCTTGAGAGCTGATGTCGGACACATAGTAGACTGCGGCAACCCTTGAGAGCTGATGTTGGACACATAGTAGACTGCGGCAACCCTTGAAAGCTGATGTTGGACACATAGTAGACTGCGGCAACCCTTGAGAGCTGATGTCGGACACATAGTAGACTGCAGACCGCTCTCCCAACTGAACTTTAATGTCCACTCCCATCAAAAATCAACATAGGCGTGAGTTTTGGTGCGACTTGAGACAGAGGTTATTGGCCGAGATGTTAGTAGATCCCACAATTATCAAAAGCTTATAATTGTATACTGATGGTTCTATTTTTTTACTTCTAAATAAACGTTATTTTATATCTGCACGTCATTTCCACTAATTGTTGTAACAGAACCTGAACACATTGCTTTACGAAAGACGTGTTTGACTGACAAATTTGGATTTATCTCCTGCTGACCGACGATGAGCAAAATTAATATATTACGCTTTGATAGACCTAAGTCCCATGATGCTGCCTCGCGGGCACTAGACAGCATGAGCTAACTTCAGGGGTGCAGGCCAAATAGAGAGCCTCTCCCCGACTGTAAATGAGAAGGACACATTTGTGACCTCTCTATATATCTCTATAAACAGTAGTGACCTGAGCATGCAGTGAGTCGAAGCAACTCCGGAGACTGAGGATGATTTGTCGATGACTTAATGCAGCGCTGGCTGCTGGTTTGAAGTTCGGTGCCAGAAAAACTTTGACTCCAGTGCACTAGAAAGCCTTGACACTTTATTCTAATCTAATCACCTCCTGTAACACTCCCAACACGTCGGTGGGTTCCCGGGCCTTGGGCTGTGCGCTGGCCATGGCTTTCCATCGCAGGGGGAGTTGAGGTCGAGCAACAACCGCAACAACAGTCCTTTGAGAGACAATGAAGTGTTTGATTCATTTGAAAACCTATTCCCAAAATTACCCCTTTAGCGGCATGCAGTCTCACAGGAGTTGTATCCTGCTTGTCTCAGACAATTTGGTTTGTTTCTCACTCTAAAAATATAAGGACTAATGCACCCGCTATTATAAAATTAAATAATTGTGCATTTTACTCTACTGATTTAGGAGTATAGTAATGTTTATACCTTCAGTGAAGAGTTAGTCTACTCTCGTGTCAGAAGAGTATTTGTTCGTCTACTCTCGTTTGAGAAAAGTACTTTTGTATTCTTTTATTTCATGTCGGAGGAAGTATTGTGATACTACTTTTTCAGAGAGCCAGGATTCCCTCTGCCCTTAACATATGAAGGAGCCGCAGGAATTTTATTATTTTTTAAACAAGACAATTTTATTTAAACATTCTGCATGCTAGAGGGATAAAAATCTGCTGATATTTAATTCTGTCTACCGCCAGACGGTTTTGTTCCTCTCTGCAACGCACTTCTATCGCCAGACGCCTTTGTTCCTCTCTGCAACGCTCTTCTATCGCCAGACGCCTTTGTTCCTCTCTGCAACGCTCTTCTATCGTCAGACGGCTTTGTTCTTCTCTGCAACGCTCTTCTATCGCCAAACGCCTTTGTTCCTCTCTGCAACGCTCTTCTATCGCCAGACGCCTTTGTTCCTCTCTGTAACGCTCTTCTATCGCCAGACGGCTTTGTTCCTCTCTGCAACGCTCTTCTATCGCCAGACGCCTTTGTTCCTCTCTGCAACGCTCTTCTATCGCCAGACGCCTTTGTTCCTCTCTGCAACGCTCTTCTATCGCCAGACGCCTTTGTTCCTCTCTGCAACGCTCTTCTATCGCCAGACGGCTTTGTTCCTCTCTGCAACGCTCTTCTATCGCCAGACGCCTTTGTTCCTCTCTGCAACGCTCTTTTGCCCAATAAAGGGTTCAGTGTATTTCCAGACATTTTTATTTATTTCTGGGAAACTATTCATCCCGACAAAGGGTAAATTTGAAAACCTATTTTCACCGACTAACCCTTTAGCGGGCAAAAAGCCCGTTAGGTATTCTATTATATCCATTGATCGCTAGACAAATTACCTTGATCTCTGGGGAACATTATTGCCCGATTAATGGTTTATAAGCTGTTTGGTTTCTCTCCAGCTGATCAACGAGGAGCAGTCCTTACTGTCCTGGGAGGCCACCAAGTTCCCGGTACTACATCAGCTGCTCGCCACCAAGGAACCCTTCGACAATCTATGGAGGACTGCCTATGTCTTCCACTCCCAGCACGAACACTGGAGTAATGGTGGGTTTAGAGAATGTAAAAGTGGTACAAATATATGCACGTGAATATTAGAGCTAGACAGCCACTGGTTTGAGATGCCAGCTGTGACACGAGGACGCATGCCACTAACATGTGATGATGGGTACTAATATGCAGAGAATGAAGGGATGCTGGAACCTATAACAATAAGTTAGCGCGCATCTCCTTAGGCTTGAAAATATATTTAACGAAAGTTTGCCAAATCCGACAATGATTCTGTACCTTTCAGGAATAATTCCATAAATACTCGGGTAATAAGTTTATCTGGGTTAGATCAGATGAGGCTTACAAAATTAGATTTGATTCGATTGACAAGGCTTTCTAGTGCGCTGGAGTTATGTTCTTTGGGCACTGAACGTGAGGCTCCTAAAACTATTACTTAATGACTCAACCTTATCATACCATCTAACAAAATTCTTACAACATGGGCGTGTTGACGATAACGAAGTTATTCAGACTTTCTTTCAGATATCGGTAATGGATATAAATGTCGATTGCAGAAATTTTGTCGCAGACATGACAGGTTGTGATGCATTGTTTTTTTTCATTTGGACGAGAGGAAGATTAATTCAAAGTCTCTGAGGTCACATTGAGGCTTCCATGCAGTCAGCTGAGGATTCTGTGGCGTTTGTTGGTCACCATAAAGTACAATATGCTAAAATAAAACTGGTAAAACTACGTTCCTAATCGAGTGTGAACGCAATAGCCAGCTATCAATGGTTTTACGGGCTATTGCTTCCATGCTCTTTCCCTTTTTGACTTTTTACTTCATACGATACATGAGCGTCTTGAAGATCTTTTCCTCATGCTGTATCATGCTACCGACGCTGCTAACAATACTCTTATGCTGGTAAACGTAAATTCACAGACATCATTTTATTGCACGTATATTATTTCGGCTCCCTGGAGCATTGAACTTGCTGCGTGATGATGGGATTTTGACGAAAGACTCTTCTATGGAATTGACCGGTGAATGCTTTGCGAGGCGCATACACTCATATATATTATTTCACGTAAGCAAAATGTCAGAAAGTTGGATAAATTTTTAACAGGATTCTCTGACGTTGTGTTCACTTGGAAAAAAGATTGTACAAGCATGGCGGATGTAGAGTGTATCGTTTTAAAATATGTCACCGCAAATTTTGTTACCACATTTATTAAAACTATCCACGCACATCCATATTGAACAAGTCGCTTTGGCTACAAGTTTGAATTGGCAGAGCAAATCAGAGTTGTAAGTCTTTTGAAAAAATCATTTTTCATGTCAATAAAAATAACAACTTCAAAAAATATGATTTATGTATAATTTCAATAGGTTTGAGCGTTATGATTGTACAATATTTGGAAAGTAACTATGAAGATGCATAGTGTAACTATAAGTCAAAAAATTGTGAACAAAAATCAACAAATACATTTTGCGTGTTAATTCTCTTCTTTACTGAACATATTTGGAACAAATTTATGTCGTTTCACTGATATACAACTTTCATTTGGTTGTTTATGTTTATGTATACCAGTTTAATGCATCTTCTCGTAAACATTAATTATTTCTGTTTGGATCAGGTCCGTTCCAAGGTCAGGACGCAGAGGCTATCAGCGAAGAGATCGAGACCATGTGGAGGACGATGTATAAGCTCACCCTTACCTTCCATGACCAGGTATGGCGAGACCAGTCCAATCATCCCCAACGGGAATTTTGAGGAATGGCACCAAACATCCAACAAACAAATGTCATTGCATGCCATGCCTGAACAGAATGATATTGTAGAACATTCTTAAACTAAACACTTAACCGTCTTCGTTATGTCTTACAGGCTTCATTATGACGTGCAGTCTACATTTTGTCCTGCAGTCTTCATAACGTCACGCAGTTTTCTTCATGTCGAGCCGTCTACATTATGTCGTGCAGTTTTTATTACGTTGTTCAGTCTTCATTACGTCGTGCAGTTTTCATTATTTCATGCAGCCTCCATGATGTCGTGCATCTTTATTATGTCGTGCAGTTTTCATTATGTCGTACAGTCTTCATTACGTAGAGCAGTTTTCAGTATGTTGTGCAGTCTTCAATACTTCGCGCAATCATCATAATGCATGCATTATGTCGTGTGTTCGACCAAAACCCTAGAGCTGCATCCTACCATCTTTTGCGTAAACTCTCTTGTCGCATCACAAAACCTGACTGTTTATACCCTCATTTGCATCCCCACCCTAGGCTACGTCCCTGTGTTCTGCTGCCCTCAGATCATGTCTCGTCGTGTTGCGGAGTTTGTTAAGGAGCGGATGGAGAGGTTTCGAAGTGAGTTGCCGGTGCTGCAGTGCATCTGCAACCCAGGCTTGAGGGACCGACACTGGGCACAGGTGAGAGCTCACACAGGTGCGTCAGATATGCACCATCTTCATATGGTAGGAACTTCCATACCACCACCAGCAGATGGTGCGTGCTCTTTCTGTAACGCTGTAACGCGACTACAATGATATTCATCAAACCTAGAGGTGGCTGCTTGTGGGAAACATTTCTCATACCCTGCCAACTGAAACATTCCATTCGTATAAATGTGTGTGCGGTTCATATGAATGTGTCCAGCGGTTTTCTAGGCATGCCTGGTCAGATGAAAAGAGTGGGAACACACTCGACCCTCACCCCCTCTCTCGCCTTGTCTCTCCTTTTCGCTTGCCAACGCTGCATGCTTCCTAAATATCTTGATAGGCAATGAATAAAAATGAAGTAAAACATATAAGTAATGATCGATGGTAAATCACTTCATGTGATGTAATGTAAATTATAGTTTAATGCATTAGTCAAGTACATTTGTCAGTAAGCTTTCCGGTTGGTCAAAATATAAATGAAGCACATGGCAACTGCCGGAGGGGGATTGTCGTGCTCTGTTTCTCCCACTGCGGGAGAAATTGGGCAGTTAATTTTCGTTGTTGTATGTAGTAGAGCTGTGGCTACGCGAAGTGCCCCTAAATGGGATTACAAGATACCAACCGGGAATATACCAGCAATGTGACGCTAAGTTCAAGACTTAAGACTTTATGACTAGAGTACTTGTAGGGTGACGCAGTGATAGTCGTAGACTAACCTACTATGGGAATAGGGAATTAAGGTAGTTTAATTATAAAAAGTAGAGACGCGGATGACAGCCACTGTGACGAAGAGTTTTCGGACCACCAAGATGGCCGCGTTCACTTTACCATATTATATGTTAAATGTCTTAGAATAATGCAAATACATAAAAAATAAGTACAGTGTGGATTATGTTGTTCCTGATATGATCCAGTCTCAGAAGATGGTGAACAATAATTCAATAAAGTTATTAACAATAATTTAATAAAGTTATTTCAAAACGGTCGGGTACAAATAAAGTATTAAAATAAATCCCGACCACGCTGTTACTGGCAGTGACGTCATCTCGAACGCACCTACAGAATAAGTGCAAGAAGCAAACAACGCATGACCGATTTGTAATGTTATTGTTGCCATTACAAGGCTGACCTAAATTAGGACATTTGCACGAGCAGCGAATGGGCGCTATGTATACACATTAATGTGATCAAATAGTTACTCTGCCTAACAACTTATAATGTAAAAATAACACAAATGAATCATAATAGCAATTTGTTCAACAGGTCAAAGAAATCATAACAAAATGTTCTATGCATGGATCACTCCTAAAACACCAACACTCAACTCGTAGCTCCGTCTCCCATAACTGCCTCTCCCCATCTACCCGGCCCTGTCATGGTCACTTTGTCTCACCAAGCCTGGTGGATGCAAATCTAGAAAGCCCAATCATTAATGAAGTTTCAACAGGGAGGGAGGCAAAGAAAAAAGAAAAAATGAATGACAAGGTTCATAATTGGGACAAAGTTCATAATTAGTTCTGTTCAAAAATTTTCCATGGTTGAGATGTTCAGTGAAAAGAAAAATACCATACAGATACACGAAACATACAGATACAGATACAGACACTAGGCTGCGTCCCCCAGAAAGGGGGGTGGCCGACGGCAAGGCTCACCTCACACCCTCACACGCTCACACTCACACAACTCAGCCCCCCTGCGCTAAAGGGCCCGGCCGGTAGCCCCTCAACTTACACTCTGGGTCCCGAATGCACCGAGGAACCGTCGTCAGCAGCAGGGCCCGACAGTTTTCACTGGTTTACCCCCGCCGCGTCATAATGGCCGGGCCCCCCCCCACCCACGACATCCCGACAGCGGGATGCCAAGGGTGGGAAAGCACATCAGAGCAGCGTCAAAATCAACCATTCACAACCATTCTCCACTCACGCCTGTTCATTGCACGCTCTCTCGCCACCTCCACATTCATGTCTCTTCTTCCCAACGCCTGCTTCACACCATCCATCCACCCAAACTTCGGTCTACCTCTAGGCCTGCGACCACTCGCTTCCGCATTCATCACCCTTTTCACCAACCTCCCTTCATTCATCCTCTCCATGTGCCCGAACCATCTCAGTACACGCGAATCCACTCTGTTCTCCAACTTCTTCACCATCCCTGTTCTGATTTGAAACATGGCATAGAAGTATTATAAGAAACGAATATGGCAGGATATTGCTGAGGCTCGAGTTCACACAAAGATCTAAGAAAGTGCATTGTCTCTCATGTAAGAAAAGTTTCAGATGATAGCCTTTTTTTAGTACTACCTATACCATAATTTAAGTTCCAAATCAGAAATTGATAAACATTGCGTACAATTAAAAGAAATGTATAAATATTTGTTATAACTTTTGTTATCTCGATTCTCTCGATAAAAAGCTATTTCTTGTGTAATGAGTAAAAGCCATATAGTTTGCATTGCGCTTCTGCTTTTATTCGAATGAATCCTGAAGAGAAAACATTACAGAGACAATTTAGACCAAATTAAATCTTTAAGTCTTTTAACCTTACTCTGGAATCTCGAAACTTCCAAGTTCCTCGGCTGTCCTCGAGTTTTTCAGAAAAAGAATTTTTGTCCGCTTGGCGGCGTGTTGTGTCTTGCGCCTATCGGTCTAAATGTCTTCCAGGTAACGGGTGGCGCACACGGTCGTCTGCCGGCTGAAATCTCCAACCCCCAACCATTTTCCTTCATATATAAGCATTAGCTGGCCTGCCCCATCATTCATGAGGTCTAGCGAAGCTGCTTCCCGTAAGGAGACGTTGGTGCGTAGTTAAGATAGCAGGGGAAGCAGGAAACCCCATATGGCTCTTACTCATTACAGAGAAATAGCTTTTTATCGAGAGCATCGAGATAACAAAATTTATATTCTCTTCTACTCGTAAGAACCATATGGTTTGCATAAAAAATACCATCATGTAGCGCAAGCTGACCGATGGCAGAAGAGCCCAGAAGGTGGATGGACCGGCTGCATCTTAAACCCGATGTTCCAAAAGAAGCGCTTGCCGTGGAAGGGAAGGATAACACATTTGTTTAAACGGTGGTAATTACTTTACATATTGGCGAATAAGAATTGTTCGACAACAGAGGAAAGCTAGGTCCTAGCGGCAAACTAATATGCTGGCCCTGAACATGAGGGTCCAAATAATATGTAACTATGGGTACATACAAATATGGCGTTGTGGCAACGGCAGTGAACATACTCGCTCGACGCGGTCAAAAACAATGTGCGGGCCGAGAGCATGAGCCACCAAAGTGTAGTTGCATAATCAATACAGATTGCCCTCCAGAGAGGGTGTGTGAACCGTTCGGTAGACAATAAATTCTAAATACACCAGTACCAACAATGTGTACAATAGCTAGCTCCTATGGTAACAGAGTTGTAGTGCAAGTAGGCAAAATGGAATACATATTACGTAATCCATAATCTGACGGTTTTGCGTGGAGTGTCGCCGCACGCGTTGGTAAGATAATGAAGTACGTAGAGGAGGTGCTGGCCGCAGCGGATGCGGTGTCCGAAACGTATGAGGCGAGAAAGGCTATCTACCTGGTTCCAAAGAAGACGCAAGGTTAGTTAGGCTTCTCTACTGCGAAGAGGTATTTGTGCACGAATACGTGTGGCGACCTCCAAAACGCCGTGGAAATGATGTCTTGAAGCGGGATTCTACGCGTCCAAGCGGGAGACGAGGCATACTTGCGGACATCGTGAGCTTTAGCAAAGGCATGCGGTGTGGCCGCATTGATAAGCAAGCAAATGTAGTGTCCCACCGATGAGGCCCTGAGAGACTTGCCGGAAGTAGGATGGATGAACAAAAACTCTTTGTGCGATGGACATCGTGCTATGTAGGCTTTGAGTGCGGTCATAAGTCACAAGCCGTGTGCTTGACCATCTGGCAGCAGTGAGGCGATAGAGATGAGCGGTGGTGTGTGGGCGAGAGTCTGGTTTTTGTCCAGGAACTTGTCGGCGGTCAGGATGAGCGCGCATGGAGGGTTCGTGGAGAAATGTAGTCCCGTGCGTGACTTGGCTGCAATTTCAGAGACCCTGTTACCTGCTGCAAGCGCGACGAGAAACTGAGTCGTCTGAAAGAGTGCCAAAACTGACTCCGTCTGAGTATTGAAACGAGAAGAGGCGAGCATGTCGAGTACCGGCTCGAGCTTCCACTGCGGCACGAAACGTCGTTGTGGCGTATTCTCATGAAACTGGGAGCGAACCAGTTCATGAAAGATCACCCCGCGGGTCATGACGCTATAGTCATGTAAGAGGAGCAAGTGTAGAGCATTCCTATCGACCAGAACCGTACGAGGATTGAGCCGCTTCTGCTTGCCGGCGTAGTGCAGGAACGTCAAGAGGGTGGACAAGTTGATGGGCTGCGCCTTAGTGGCAAGTAGCCACGTTTGGAAACAAGTCCAGACGCTTTGTTATTGGTGTTGTGTGGACTGCTTGTGCGTGTTAACCAGGGTGTCCGCCAGCGAGCTATTGAATTTGATCTTGATCACCGTTTTCAAAATTGAATGCGAGATAACGAGAAGGGTCGGGATGTTGAAGGGACCTCCCTGCATTTGATGGGCTGGGAAACGTCGAGGGCGAGTGAGAGTTCGTGGAAAGATGCGATGACCGTGGGCCACCACAGTGCATTGGGGTGGTCGGGGACCACGAGGATGTTGCTGTACGATACGTCTCGAGTTTGTGGAGCACTTTGAGAATCGGGCTGTATGGAGGGAAGAGGTGTATTTCCTTCGACTAATTCCAGTCGCATTATAGAGAATCCACTAAAGCCGCTCGCGGGTTAGGAAACGGAGTTGTAAATAGTGGGAGCTTGAAGATCCCTGGATGCGCAAAGAGGTCGATGTGCATGGTTCCGCGCAAGCCAGAGATACGAGAGAACTACTGAGGCGTCAACGTCCATTCCGTTTCTATCGGTAAGAGACGTGAGAGCTGATCGAGTCAAAAGTTCTGCGAACCGAGAACGTAGGTCATGAGGAGGGAGA
This sequence comes from Gammarus roeselii, assembly GCA_016164225.1. Taxonomy (NCBI): domain Eukaryota; kingdom Metazoa; phylum Arthropoda; class Malacostraca; order Amphipoda; family Gammaridae; genus Gammarus; species Gammarus roeselii. Next base: position 10,810 of record SDVV010000336.1, on the reverse strand, counting down.
GGTGGTGGCGCTGGAGGATCTGTAGGAGCTGTGCTCCGAACTTTTGCAGCGCCGTGGCCTTGCTGGAGCCCAAGTGGTTCACCAATTGCCACTGCCGCTCTATTGTCGGACATCACGCGGACTGTGGTGTGGTACCAATGAGCTCGTGCGCCCAGCGCGTGTATGATGGCCAGCGATTCCTTCACCGTAATATGGAGTTTGCGTTCCCCGGGAGACCAGCGGCCGTAAGACTGCTGGTCGCTGCCGCATACGGCACCCCACGCTTCGTCCGATGCATCTGTCCACAGGAGGTGCTCCGGGGAGGCATTACGAATGAGACGGTGGTATAAAGAAAGATCTTGTCGCGCCAGTGCTAAGCTGCCTGGCGGTAGGGATTGTTGAGACGGCAGGGCTTGCGGGAGAGGTAGAGCGTCTCGAGCATGGCGTAAGTAAGGTGTGAGGAAATTTATTATGCCAAGGAAACTCTGAGGCTGTCGGAGCGAGAAGATTCCGCGGGAAAGTATCTCCGTGGCCATGTCCCTGCAGCGGTCGATGTGTTGTAAGGCTGGGGCGGTAGACCCGGCCGCGCCGTTGAATGTTACCCCCAAGAAGTCGATCTGCTGGGTGGGTTCTAGAACAGATTTCTTCATGTGGACGCGGAAGCCTAGTTTGAATAGAAGGTCGCAGGCCGTTTGGGTGTTGCGCCGGCGATGAAGAGCCGTCGGTGCCCAGAGTAGCCCATCATCGATGTAGAAGGCCGCATCTATCCCTTGCTGGTGGAGTAAACGCAGGGGCAGTTTTCCGACTGTTGTAAAGGTTTTTACTCCCAATTTGAAACCGAATGGGAGAGCCAAAAAGAAAAACAATTGGCCTCGTAGTTTGAAGGCCAGGAATTTTTGGAGCCTGGGAGGAGTCGGGATGTGTGGGAAGGCGTCCTTGATATCCAACTTGGTGAACCAGAGAGGGGGGTTCAGCACTGCCCTTATGCGCTGCGGGTGGGACGTGCGGGACGTGGAAACCGGGATGTATCAGTTGAGGTCAGAGAGGTCGATCACCAGGCGATCTCCTCCTGAGGCCTTGCGGACCGTAAAGATGCGAGATACAAAAGCCGGCTGTCTGGGAACCGCCTTGACTATGCTTTTGCGCAGAAATTCCAATACAAGGGGTCTTAGAACACCCTCGCGTTGTCGATGGGAGACCGTGTAATCGAGTGGGGGAGGGACGTCAGAGTTTGTGGTAGGAGGGCGGTCCCGCTGTCTGTGTTTTGCCGTGGCCCGTGAGCGGGAGGGGGAGGGTCGTTTGTGTGCCGAGGTTCCCCAACCCCCTCCGCGACTACCCCTCCTTGGAACCTGCTAGGTGCGTCCCCAGGGTCCCCAGGGCAGGCGGGGGGCGGGGCCTGGAGCTTGTCTGAGGCGCACTGGAGCTCACCCGCCTCCTTTGGTGTTGCCTAGCGTCCTGCTGGAACGTAGGGCGCGCCCTTGGCGGTGCGGGTCGACCACGAAAGGAGCTTCGTGCCATTCCGCCTTGGTTTCAGAGGGGATGCTGTGTGACAGCTTCCCGGTGTTGGGAGGGTCTCCGTGGAGCAGAGGCAACGAAACCTGATGTAGGGGGGCCCATGAAGGAGAGGACCTCTGTCCTGATACGGAAAGTGTCCAGCGCTTGGCTAGCCTGTAAGATTGCCCCGTCGGTGAATAGCCCAGGTACAAATACCGAACCTGATAGAAAGGCGGTTCGGGCGGATTATGGAGCGAGCCTGTCCAGCGTCTGAAGCCAAATCTGATATCTCCACTGAGCAGCGCCAAAGAGGGACTCCGACAATAGTTTGTGAGCGGAGCCTGAGATGAGCTCTGGCAGACAACGCAGTGACTGAGGGGTAACTGGGGGTAACTGGAACGTAGGGCGCGTTCTTGGCGGTGCGGGTCGGCTACGAAAGGAGCTCCGTGCCATTCCGCTTCTATTTTAGAGGGGATGCTGTGTGACAGATTCCCGGTGTTGCGGGGGTCTCCGAGGAGCAGGGGCAACGAAACCTGATGTGGAGGGGCCCAAGAAGGAGAGGACCTCTATCCTGTTACGGAAAGTGTCCAGCGCTTGGCTGGCCTGAAAGATCACCATGTCGGTGAATATAATTGAGGTTCAAATACCGAACCTGCCAGAGGGCGGTCCGAGCGGATTCGGAGCGAGCCTGTCCAGCGTCTGAAGTCAAATCTGGTTTGTGAGCGGAGCCTGTGGTGAGCTCTGCCAGACAACACAGTGACTGACTTTCGCGGTCGGAGTGAGATAACGGACAATTGCGACGCGAAGATGGAGGGGGGGCGGTGGTTGGGCGGAGTCACTGATAAAGCAGGCGGACGACGCGTAGGGGTGGAAGGGAGGTGGGGGTCATTCGGCCCTTGCTTTCGAATATATATTGGGAGCGATTAATTAATTGAACATTTTTATTTATATGAATTATTAATGTTTTATTGTATTTATAAATGCTTTTTCTTCTCTAGATAGCTGTACTGTGGCTCAATATATATATTTATTCGTTGCTCGTAGAAATATTGTTATAACATATTTCTGTAGTGGTTGGGGGTGTCGGGACCCTCTAGGTCAAAAGTTCAGCACGCTTTTGGAATGTTCAGTCATGAGTTTTGTTGAACGCTGTTTATTGTCTTATCAGTAATTTCTGTGGCAGGTTTGCTATGTTTTGAGTATTTATATCATAAGATATTTATGTTTGGTTCAATGATTCTATATATTCTTTCTGTACATATATGTTTGTATTCATATCTAGTTGGGTCATAATTTTCTCATTCGGTGATTGGTTGGTGGGTTCTTAGCGGTTGGATGCTTGGTTAAAGCCTGTTGGTTGGATTTTGGTTATCGTTTTGTGTTTTTCCATCTATTTATTTAATATTTATTTAATAATATCTTATATCCATAGGAATAATATGGTACAATAATTTGGTAGTTTGCGGGTGGATGTATACATTTCTAAGGTCGTAGAAGCTTCGTTACGAGAATCTATCTACTCCGTAATGCATTATCCAGTTTTGAGCTAGACATATCGGTGTTACCATGCATCCGCATGTTTCAAATGGACCGTTATCAAGCCTATGTAGACTGTTCGGGCAGTCTTATCTCGATTGTTTTTTGTATAGTGAGTATCGGTTGGATACCGATTGGTTGTGTTATGTATTCTTAGTAATGATCGGTTAATATATGTTGAATTTGTATTGTTTTTGGGATATTGAATAGTTATCTCATACAGTTATAGGAATTTATATGATATTTTAGGTTTGCATCTTCCATGTAGCACAATATTTCAGGCATAATTGGTCTTCTATTGCTTCATTTTGTGTTTTTATGTATATATTTCACATTCTGTTACGATTAAGCCGTGGTTACTTTAGTTAAAGAAGATTTCATTTAACCCTTTTTGGACTGAGTTGGAGAATAATTTCATCCGATTTGTTTATACTATAGCGTGTTCGTGTAGAAGTATTCCATATCATTTAATATATGTTTCAGTTATGTAAATCAGTCACATGTTATGAAAACTTATTCACGTTAGTTGTTTGATTGGTTACATTCTAGTTTTTTCTTATACAACATCATGGTTTTTTAATGTATGTTTTGTGTACGGTAGGGAGTTGATCTTCTTGCTTTATTATAAATCGAGCGTTTGAGTATATTTCATCCAGTTTTGTATGTTCTTGGTGCAGTTTTCATCTTCGATGCAAGGTATTGGGTATTTTACAGTTATAAGAATATTATGATATATTACGTTTGTATCTGTAATGTAGAACAATATTTCGGGTATAATTAAGTTACATGTTGTATATTTTTAGTGTTTATATATATATTTTTACATCCTGGTACAATGTTTGACGTGGATAGTATAGATATTGAAGATTCAATTTGTTACAAACTTGGCCTTGATGTTAGGTTATTGTATGTTTAGTGTATGACCATACTTCAATGTTTAGGAGGAGTTAGAGAGTCCTCAAGGCAAAAGCTCGTTGCGTTTACGCTTATTTGTATAAGTAGACCAATTTAGTATGATGGATACCATAGTGTATTACAATTTTTAATGTTAATTAGAGCCGGGTAGAGAATTACATAGCTATTTTATTATTGCTGTATGATTTTTCCACGATAATCATAGGAATCTATATATGAGAGGTGTAAATCCGTACCGGCATCTTTGAGGAATTTCGTCATTGAACCCTAGCAATAGTGTAGTTTAACGCTTTAGAAGACAATTTACTGGATGAATGGATCCTGGTGTAGAGGTAGTTTACACTCTTTGCTAGTCATTTGGAGTTCATCTATGTTCAACAAGAATTTGTAAGTTCTTGTGGATGTCGGTCTTGAGTTCCATGGATTTGTTAGAGAGGTTTTGCGACAAACTGCTCATCGTTGTAGTGATTTATTTAGGTCGTCAGTGAACAGTGCCAAGTTATCACTTCAATAGATCGACTTTGCACTGTTATCCCTCGAAATTTGAAAATTTTAGTGACATTTTGAATTTTAAATTGTTATACATTTTTTTAACTCATGTAACACGTACATACGCATGAACGTACACATGCACATACGTACACAGCCCTATACACATGCAAATATGCACAGTCGATGACCTAGGTGAGCAACGCTAGGCCTAATGTTTTTCCAAGATAAAAAGCATGAAATCGCATTAAAATAGCTAGCTGCATACCGAGATTGGAGTCAGTGTTACTCTGAGAACAAGCGGAGGCGTATGTTTTGTCTTAGAATAAATAAAATTAATGTTTATGTCTCAAAATTTTGTTTACGTGTGTGTGATGAAAAGTTATCAGGAGATGATATGGCTTGGTTCGAACAAATATTTAGTACTGTTGAAAATAACACTTTTCTACAAATGCGTAGAACAATAATCTTCAGAGTTGGGAAATTATTCATACATGGATGAAGAACGAAATAAGCAGGATTTGGGTAACTGGTTTCGATACATTTCAGTCGTATGTAACAGAGTTAAAAGAAGAGGAAAATCTCGAAATTGATATAATCCAGGCAAAAAATTTCCACACATGTAACAAAGCTGATGTAGTTCATAATAAATTCTTCCTAATAACAAAAGGAAATCTGTATCGAAGGCAACAATTTCTTTCGGATGAGGACCGGCTTTACTTTGAATTGGAGAAGATTTGAATAATTAAAGATCACGAAAAAAAAACACAACGTTTATGGACTCACGGGAATGGAACAGCCTTCGGTATTCGTATCAAAGATATGATGGAGTAAATGAAGAATTTTGAGAGGAAACTGAAACATAGTGATGATGGGTATGGTTGTATTAACGAACCATGCTTTTTCAAATCAAAACAACGAGGTAGAAAGCATGGACGCATGCAGCAAGATCTGTAACTAATGCGAATAAATACCAATAAAACTATGAAAATCCTCAATGAAATGTTTCCAATATCCTAAACTCAAAGGTTAAGCAATGAATTCCCAACATCGTGTCAGTCGGAGGTAACAATGAATGGTCGAAATCGGTAGAAGAATATGTTTTAAGGCATGAAACGATGCCGTAAACCTAACTCGGGGTAATTGATCTAAATGTGTTACAGATTGGTAGGGTATAAATCAGAGTCCGATCAGATGCTGCTCAGTCAACGCTGTGATTCTGTTATGGAAGGATAGGGTATAGCTCGGGACACCGCTTGTTTGAAAGTAATTGGGTGTTAGAGGTCTGTAATCTTTGCCAAAAAAAATTGAACAAACATAAATCCACCAGTATTAAGTGGCGACATCTGAAACGAAGTCGTCAAGAATATGAAAATTATAGGAAAGAAAAGGCAAATCAGACGTGCAAATCGTTAAGGAATGTAGTGCCGGGAGATATTGAAGAAAAAAAAACCTAGTGTTAGACTTTGTGTCCGTTTGAATGCAACTGGGTACAAATATGATATACTTGTAACATACAATCCATCTATGCTTACAAATGTGGCCTCTCTGCTAACCAATATGGGTCGAGAGTGACAACGAAATAAATAACATTTATGTCAAAGTGATATTTAGAGTCGCGTGGAGGGCTTCATTGGTATATATCAATGACTGAATACCATACATAAGGTTAGGGTAGGTTAGGTTAGGTTGTGATAGCTGTGAATTACATGTAAAAGAGAAATTTGCTAGATCATGATAGGGAGTGTGTATCAAAACTGCAAAGGATAGATCAAAATGCATAGCCAAGTGGAGAGCATGGATATGAATTTACCATACATCGATGTATAAGTATCATACGTAAGTAGGAAATCTCGAACGATGACACATACTTCTTGGTTAAATTAGATTAGGTTAGGTTAGAATGAGTCAAAATCTTTTAACCTAACACGTCGTGAAAAACTGAACCACATTAAATATCTTGTAACAAAAGCATGGGGCTTAGTTTTATAAGAAATCACAGATCAGAAGTAAAATGTTACAGATGGCACAGGTACCTGCATTACCCCGAATATATGCATTGTGCCGGCACAGTGCGGGCACAGTGCCGCCAACAGCCCTGTATATATGCATTGTGCCGGCACATGTGCGGCACAGTGCCGCCATCGACCCTGTATACGCCTAAATGATGCCGGCATATGCCGGCATGAACCCTGTATACACCTTCATTGTGCCGGCATATGCCGGCACCGATTCTGTATATGCCTACATGGTACCGGTGCCGGCACCGACCCTGTATACGCCTACATTGTGCTGGCATATGCCGGCACCGACCCTGTATATGCCTACATGGTGCCGGCACCGGTCCGGCATCGACCCTGTAAATGCCAACATGGTGCCGGCACCGACCCTGTATATACGAATAAAAGTTTAAATATCCATATGGTGCCGGTACCGACCCTGTATATGCCTACATGGTGTGTGATAATAAAAAAACTATGTAAAATAAAACCATGTAGAGGAATTTGATAAGTACATGACTAAATATCATACATACCCAACTAATTTGAATTAAAATATAGAATTATTGGTCAAGTTGGTTAGGTTGCCTAGAGATTATTGCATCTGGCAGTGTATTGCACCCCTTTTTGCATTCATTGATATTTGATCTATGTTGTCGGATATTGATATATATTTCGCTAACTATGTACGTTAGACATATCCTAGATCTTGTTGATTGCGTACCTTACATCACAAAACTATAGTAAAATGTTAGGGTGGATTTATTCAATATTCGTTTTAATAGACGGAAATGGTAGGAGCAACGAATCCAACATTAAAACAAAAACTTATCCTAACAGTAAAACTATACATAAAACTTGCTAACGCTTTATCATCCATAACAATCGTTGACATATGCGGCAAGCTAACATAATCGTTTTGAGCTCTATAGTCTACTAACGAGCGATCACCTAACATTACTTGAAACTAGTCGATATTACTGGACTTGTAACAAGCAAAGAATGGTAAAACTATAGAGCTAAATGGATAGATTTGATAGGAACAAAGCTTACATCAATGAATAATTACCTAACATAAGTATGAAAAAGGAGAAAAATATTTAAGTCTTGGTTACATTAATTTAGGAGCGGTTAGGATGGATTAGGTTTACGGCCCCTCTACATTACAAACCCATAGTGAAAAAAGCAACAGTGTATTTGGTGAATGCTCGAATAAGTCAGATATTCTGTATTGGAACGCAAACTCATAACAAAGCCTGAATTAATCAATAATTTCCAACTGTACAAACTGCAAACGGATCACAAAGATTTCTAGGAGTAAGACCTGAAGGAATAAGCATCTAGTAAAGACTTGCAAGCGGATGAAATAATTGAGATGTACATTAAAATGATGAAGAATTTTAATACTAACACTCTACCATGATATAAACACTCAAAACATAGCAAATATGTCATGGAAGTTACTGATAAGACAAAGAACAGTGTTCAACTAAACTCATGACTGAACATCCCAGATACGTACTGAACTTTTAAACTAGAGGGTTGCGACACCCCCCACACCTCCAGAAATGTGGTATAACAATATTCCTATCAGCAACTAATAAATATATGTAATGAGCTACGGCTAGTAGCCAAGTATACCCCAATACAGCCATCTTAAGAAGAAAAAACAAATGTAAATACGATACAATTTTATTATATGATATAAATAAAAATGTTCATAACATAAAACTTTCCCGATATATATTCGAAAGCAAGGGCTGAAAGCCCCCCGCCCCCCTTTTCGCGTCACCATCGTCCGTTATCTCACCCCGACAGCAAAAGTAATTAGCTTGAACCCAAAGGTAATTAATCATTGCAATGTTCGAGTTTCATATGGGCAAAGTCAGGCACCCAAAGTAATTAACTTGAATCCAAAAGAAATCAACTTTGGCCTAAAAGTAATTAATAATTACAATGCCGAATAACATATGGGCTAAGTCGGACACCCAAAGTAATTAGATACAACCTTACCATTACATTGTCCGAATTAAAAATTCGCGTTTCAGCTACTATACTACTTTGGTACGTGCTTCTGTGACAATGTGCTGGACCGGGAAAGCGATCTTGTCCTTCGTGACGTCAAAGTGGGCCTTCGGGGAGAGGATCGGAGCATCGCGAACTCCATCAGGGACTTGACTACGTGGCAGTGTGCTGTGAGCGCAAATTGCGTGTTTGACCAAGCGTCAAGGTCCTTCGTTGCCGACTCGTTGAGCAGGGTGGTATTGATTTGCTCGAGGAGTTTGGGTAGTGCATTTGGAATACGTTCTAGGACGAACAGGCCGACTTCTCTGACAGTCACCCCACGATGGGAGGGCTGCTCGACCGCAAAGACACTCTTGAGAAGCTGGAAAGGGAGCTTCTTCGAACCTGCTGGCTAAGAACCTGCTTCTTCGAACCGCGGTTCTGGTTAAGTCCATCAGGGAGAAAACTGAGGTTAGGGCCTCTCTCTTGAACCGTGATCAGATTGTTAGGGGGCTCTGGTGTAGACCTCATAGTCGCAATTCACCAATCCTTCTGAGTACGTCGCGGTGAGGGGAGGTACATACCACCTCTCCTCCGGGGAAGGGGGAGAGGCGGAGGGCGGTGTTTCGCGATCGGGGAGCTCCGCGGCTCGCGCCTGGGTACCATACGGGAGAGGGGGGGGTTGTGATGGTACTGTAGGGGGCTGTTGCCGTGAACACGGTCTGTGCGTGAGTGGAGCAATGTCTTGAGCGATGTTGCGGCTCCCTCGTCTGAAGCGGTCCGCATGGATACAGAGAACAGGCCCGGGTCCCCCGGGTTGTACTTTTGCTGGGAGTGAACCCCCTCCTGGTTGGGGAGCGGCATGTCCAGCGTGCTGTCTTCCCGCATGAGGAAGTGCGCGCTGAGATCGCCGAGGGTGATGCGTCCTTTGTTGCGCATCTGTGACCCAGAAACCGAGGGTGACGATTCAGGGGAGAGACGCCTTGGGTCGTCTGATGCCGTGCTGTCCTCGTTTGCCTTCCGTTTGTTCCTAGTCTCCGAGTAGCGAGGTGGATTGCGTAGCGTGCCCGGAAGTGTAAGGTGGTGGGAGTCAGGGTGCAAAAAGGACCTTGTGTCCGATGTGGCGTTGCCAGTGTATCTCCGTCTCATGGACCGATTTCTGTTCAGGAAAGCCTCGTAGTGCCTGGGGCCGCTTTCATGGCCGATAGGCAGATGGTTCACCCTGCTGGTCTATACACGTGTCCCGCGAATCAGCTGGAGTTTTGATCCGACCAAAATTTTTGTGATTATGTCAAAAAAAAAATTTGATTCGACAATTTCCTGTTTCGATATTTTTTGTCGAAAACTGTATCGGCAAATTGTCGTGGCGACAGATTTCTGTCTCGAACACTCTGTCTCGACAAATTTCTGTTGCGACATTTTTTGTCGAGAACTGTACCGACAAATTGTCGTGTCGACAGAATTCTGTCCCAACAACTTTCTGTGTAGACAACTTTCTGTCTCGACAAATTTATGTTGCGACAATTTTTGTCGAGAACTGTATCGACAAATGGTCGTGTCGACAGATTCCTGTCTCGACAACTTTCTGTCTCGACAAATTTCTCTTTCGACAATTTTTGTCGAGTACTGTATCGACAAATTGTCGTGTCGACAGATTTCTGTCTCGACAACTTTTTTGCTCGACAAATTTCTGTTTCGACAGTTTTTGTCAAGAACTGTATCGACAGATTTCTGTCTCGACAACTTTCTGTTTCGACAAATTGTCGTGTCGACAGATTTCTGTCTCGACAATTTTTGTCGAGAGCTGTATCGACAAATTGTCGTGTCGTGGGACGCAGCTCACTGAGAGCAAATTCCGTGCGGCAGGGCAATAATTGCCGACCCCATCTGTGGCTCTAGAGGCAGTGGGTCACTACTCCACTGCCCAGATGGGCCGCCGCGCACTGAATCTTACCTTTCGAGAAGGTGCTATGATCTGTCAGGATCAGGTAAGGCGGGAGTTCTCCGCGTTCTAAGCCACAGCGACTAATGAATGATGGGGCAGGCCAGCTCACGCTTTTATAGGAAAGAAGGGGGCTGGGGGTGAGGGTTTCAGCCGGCAGACGGCCGAGCGCGCCACCCGGTACCAGGAAGACATTTAGACCGATATGCGCAAGACGCCACGCGCCGTCAGGCGGACAAAGTTCATTTTTCCTAAAAACTCGAGGACAGTCGAGGAACTTGAAAGTTTCGATATTCGTGAGTAAGGTTAAAAGACTCAAAGGTCTAAATCGGTCAAAAACTACGTTCAACGGACGTTATTAAGATTCTCTCACAAAAACGTATCTATAATGTCTTCTCTTCAGGATTCATTCGAATAAAAGCAGAAGCGAAATGTAAACAATTTGGCTCTT
>SDVV010000335.1:0-33474 GCA_016164225.1 Gammarus roeselii | reverse complement strand
TAAATACAATTCGAACAATAATAATTGCGTTTGGATTCAGGAGTTGATGCTACGTCCCGAAATAACGTACAAAAATATGCATCAACAATAATCTGCTCGCAATTAATGTATATTTCCCAACGAATATTTCGTCGCCTGAGTAAGCTGTATCGGGTCCTGATCAATAAAATGTTCTGGTTGATGATATGTTGTGATTTTTTTAACATTTTGGATACGACATCATTTTCCAAACTATGTTAGTCCGGAATACTTGCTAGGTTTTAACACTTCACTCCTTTCTTAAAAAAAAAAAAAAATCGAGGTGGAATGGAACAATTCATGTTTTCAAGTCAAAGAAACACGACGGGACTGCTTAGAGCTCATAAATTGCAATTTGAGTGCTAAAGGCTGATATATTTCTGGCCATTTGTCTAGAACATAAAGGCCTTTGTGTTTAACTGAACACTCTTCTATGTCTCCTGCATTGATTTGTTCACCGTGGAAATTTACTTTGAAATCATTTTCATTTACAGATGTAAAAACTGTAGAAAAATCATCGCCTGTATCAGTACTGATCTGGCTGCACTGGAAACAGACGTTGCAAGGCCAGAACAGCTGAGCTTCAGGTCAGAAGGGGTCACAATTCGAATTACAAATTAAGTATAGTCCAATACATCGAAAATCTTGCTGTCGGGGGTCTTTACAAGATGAACAACATATTTTTATTGTTATTCGCGTTGTGATGGCTTTCCTAAACTATGTTTTTATCACATCTTGTGCGATGATGTATGCCAAAGTTTTATTTCGGGCGGCAGATAAGTTTGTATCTTCAGTATCTTCGACACTTTCGTCTAACATGAAATTTCTGAAAAATAGATATGCAACACATGGAATAAAATTTCCTAACAATTTTTCTTGACAATCCACTATAATTTTTTTTATTTTTTTTCATCTCTAAAGCTCCCTCTCGATGAAAATGTTCATGTTTAATATATAAGGAAATGCTGGAGTTTAAATATTGCCGCAATTGCGGGGCCCATTTTAAATAGTCTATACAGAAGTTAATTACCTTCGAAAAATCTGTGCATGAGTTGTTTTTTCTTGTAACATATTCACGTTTGAATTAATTAGATAGTAATCCCCAAATAGCCATTTCAGATTGCTTCTGGCCTTTGTAATGACATATTATTATTGTTTATTCAACAATCATTGCACGATATTCAGCTCTTCTCTCAGAAATGGAGTAGTTAGGGCAGTTAATATTTCGGCTAGACGAATACGTCTGGTGTTTGGAGTGTTTGGCACTGTGTATTTAACATGTTGCTACACTGTGTTATTCTTAATATACACAACACGTTTATACCAGAGTCAATAACCTTCTTCAAGACGCACAGGCTTTAATGAAATCGTTATTTAGAATTATTCGTCGACCTCAGCTCATTTACCAGGTGACGGTACAGGCAACCCTATTAAATTATAGGCAATCGAATCTAACACTCATTCGTGCCCACAATACAAAATGTTGTATCATTTGGCAGCAATTATTGAATTCATTACATCCACATGAAACACTGTAGAGAAACGTGATTAGCCGCAATTCCAGGGTCTATCTCACAGCAGGCGCATCAAATAGAAAAAAAGTCAAACCCCCATAACTGGGCTTTTTGGAGCTGTACATTGTCGTTGGTGATTGCTTGGAAGACTTCTTTCCTATTTATCAACCTGACCCAGTTGGATCCAGCTCGTTCATATATCCAACTTACATACTCCTAAATCCAACCTACATTCACCGTAGCGGGGGTGTTATAATACTGCTACCGTAACCCCTGCGTGTCGTGGGCGCCGACTAAAAGAGGAGCCCTGTAGCCCGAACTTCGAATAGTGCTACCGCAGCCCTTGCGCGTCGTAAGAGGCGACTAATAAGGGGCGGGGTGAGGGGGCTAGGAATCCCTACCTAACCTAACCCAACCTAACCTAACCAAACTATATTGTTAGGGTCGTTGTATGTCCATGGTTGTAGTACGAATGAGGCAAATGGACGAGAGATAGGTGAGATGTTTGTGAGGAGGAAAATAGATGTGTTGGCGCTGAGTGAGACTAAGTTGGAGGGTAGGGCGAGTGTGAATTTGGAGTGGTAAGTGGGAGAAAGTCAGGGGTAGATGAAGGTTGGTCAAGAGAAGGTGCGGTGTTGTTATTGAGTGATCGATGGGCTGGTAGCGTTACTGAGTTGAAGGGGAGTCATCAAGACTGATGTAGCTGACAGGAAAGTTAGGTGTAGAAAAATGGGCATTTATGAGTGCGTACGGAGCTGGTAGCGAGAGGAGTGAGGAGGGGAGAGAGAAATTTTGGACTGACCTGAACGAGTGTATTGAGCGTTTGGGAAGTCAATTCGATTAGGATGTACTGAGTGACCCTAATGCGAGAGTTGGAGATGCAGTAGTGGATAATGTGGCGTTCCTGGTAGGAATGACAGTGGAGAAAACCTTATAGGTTTGTGCATGGAGCAGGAGCTGATCGTCGGAATCAGCCTGTTCAAGAAGAGAGAGACATCCATAAGTACACATGGGTGAGGCTGGCCCATGGTGGTGGAGAGCGCGTTGATGAATTTTGTGCGATTTCGAGGAGAGTGGTGAAGAGGCTGATGCATGTGCGGGTGTTGAGAATGGAGGGTGGAGGAGTGTCTGACCATCTGCTGGTGGAAGGAAGATTAAGAGTGGAGTATAGGTGGAAGGGCAACAAAAAAATGGAAGGAGGAAGAGGGGTAGTGAATGTGAGTGAGCTGAATGTGAAAAACAGAGCCGAGGAGTTCCAACTGGCGTTGAAGAAGGAATATGACAACGTGAGAGGGCAGGACCTGCAAGATGTGGAAGAATAATGGGAGACGTTCAAATGCCTTGTTGAGATGTTCGAGAAAAGTGTGTGGTGTGCTCTGTGTGGGCGGGTGCAGACGGAAGGGCTGCGAGTGGTGGAAAGAGGAGGTCAAACTGGCGGTGGTGCAGAGGAGAAAAGCTTTTGAGGAGTGCTTGCAAGTAGTGTATATGTCGCTCACAATGAAAAGGTGAAGGAATTAGATAGGCCATAATTAGGGGTACGAAAACGCATATGTGAAGGAATTAGATAGGCTATAATTAGGGGTACGAACACGCAAAAGTGAAATAATTAGATAGGCCATAATTAGGGGTACGGAAACGCGGATGTGAAGGATTTGGATAGGCCAAAATTATAACGACGAAACGCGGATGTGAAGGAATTAGCTAGGCCAGAATTATAACGACAAAACGCGGATGTGAAGGAATTAGATAGGCAATAACTAGGGGGTACGAAACGGCCCACTGAAGAAATTAAATAGGCCAAAATTATAGCTACATGACACGGATGTGAAAGAATAAGATATGGGATGACTAGATCTTTGAACCTATTATCGAATGTAATTGTTATGAAGTATGTTTTTTGTCAATGTGTCTGACTAAGGCGCTGTATTTCTCGGACATTGTAGTTATATGTTAAGACAAATTGATCTTGTGGTCAAGTTAGTTACTGATGGTACATAGAGATACCAAGAACGCAAGTTTTGAGAGACCACCAGGGAAGTTGAGAGTGGGTGGTCCGAATGATCTGTATCTGTCAAATGTCACACAAAGATTTTATCTCGAAATATATCGTCCTCATGGAGAATAGTTTCCCATACGGGAAATTTCTGTTTCCTTACGGTTTCTGGTTGTTTTCATTTACGATTGCTTACGTACGGATTATATAGATGTAGTAATTAGGTCTTTTCAACGCTATATATGATTGTTTTGGAATATTTCGCACGGTAGGAGGGCATGATATATATTACTATGTTGTTATTGAATGACTCATTTGAATAGAAGGCATTGCTTATTCATGATATTTTATATTGCATGATTGATATTATTGATTAAATCCACTCGCTTTTTCCCAGTTAATGCATACATTTTTTCAGAGACGGTTGTACAGATACAGACACTAGCCTTCATCCCCCAGAAAGGGGGATGACCGACGGCAAGGCGCACCTCACACCCTCATACGCTCACACTCACACAACTTAGCCCTTTTGTGCTAAAGGGTCCGGCCGGTAGCCCCTCAACTACACTCTGGGTCCCGAGTGCAGTCCAAGGAACCGTCGTCAGCAGCAGGGTACGACAGTTTTCACTGGTTTGCCCCCGCCGCCTCATAATGACCACCCTCGACCATCCCGACAGTGGGATGATAAGGGCGGGAAAGCACATCAGAGCAGCGTCAAAATCAACCATTCACAACTATTGTCCACACACGCCTGTTCATTGCACGCTCTCTCGCCACCTCCACATTCATTTCTCTCCTGCCCAACGCCTGATTCAGGTCATCCATCCACCCAAACTTTGGTCTACCTCTAGGCCTGCGACCACTCGCCTCCGCATTCAACACCCTTTTTACCAAACTCCCTTCATCCATCCTCTCCATGTGCCCGAACCATCTCAGTACACGCGAATCCACTCTGTTCTCCAACTTCTTCACCATCCCTGTTCTGATTCGAACCATGTCGTGGTGATCCGGTCTCTCAGCGTTACTCCAGCCATGCTCCTCAAACACTTCATCTCGAAAACATTCAACCTTCTTCTCTCCTGTGCTCTCACCCCCAAGCCTCAGCTCCGTAGAACACAGTTGGGACAACAATACCCACATACAGCCCTCTCTTTGCTTCCATCCCCAACGTCCTACAGCTCATTACACTCTTTAGTGCACCCAACACTTTACATCCCTCCTTCACTCGCGCCTTCATATCAGTTTGCACTAGTTCAGTTTTCTCCACAAGGGAGCCCAGGTACTTAAAACACGGAACTTCCTCCATGAGCTCTCCATTTAGGGTGACACTAATTTTGCTCTCATCGACAGTCCTCGAGCATCTCATTACTTTACTCGTACCCACGTTCACTCGAAGCTTTCTCCTCTCACACACTCTACCAAACTCAGTCACTAGCCTACATAGCTTCTACTCCAAATCCGCAACCAGGGCCGTATCATCAGCAAATAGCAACTGACTCAACTGTCAACTCCGCCCATTCGCTTCCGACAGTTCCAAGCCACGACCAAGCACACTCGCGTTCACCTCCTTGACCACTCCATCCATATAGAGGTTGTACAGCCACTTTCACTGTGAACCAATCACTCACCTCGCTCCCCACTCTGACACATGCTCGGCTGTCAGCATATAAACTCTGCACTGCTTTCAACGGATGTTCGCCCACTCCATACGAACGCAGCACCCTCCACAGCGCTTCCCTGTCAATTCTGTCGTATGCCTTCTCCAGATCCATGAAGGCCCAGAACACATCCTTTCCTTTGGCAAGGTACTTCTCATATACCTGTCTCACTGCAAATATCTGATCGGTACAACCTCTACCACTCCTAAAGCCACACTGCTCCTCTCCAATTACTCAGTCCGTACTGTCTATAATCCTTTTGATCAGCACTCTCCCGTACAACTTACCAACAACACTGATACCTCTCGAGTTGCAGCATTCATTTTTATCCCATTTGCCCTTATATAGCGAAACAATGCAGGCAGTGCGACACTCACTCGGTACCACTCCTGCCGCAAAACACAAGTTCAGAAACCTCACCAACCACTCGACAAACGTTACTCCATCCTTCTTCAGGCACTCGGTCGCAACTCCATCCAAACCAGGGGCTTTCCCTGCTTTCATCACGTCCACCGCCTCCTGTACCTCTTCCCTGGTAATGTCCGCAATAAGTCTTTCTCCCAAAACTGGCATCCGAGCACCACCACCCACAGCAACAATGTCAGCCTCTCTGTCATCCTCGACATTCAACAACTCATCAAAATACTCGGCCCACCTCTTCCGTACATTACCACTTTCTAACAAAAATTGGGCGTTTTCATCTTTCACCACTTCATCCTTTCCGGTCTCTCCCTTTCTCACCCTCTTCACCTCTTTCCAGAACATCTTTTTGTTCTAATCAAAATTCTGGCACAACCGTCTGCCCCACCTGGCATCAGCGTCCCTTTTGGCTCTCCTCACCACCCGCTTCACCTCGTTTCTCCTCTCTTTATACCTTTCAGAAGCCACCTCCGACTTCAGATGGTTGTAGTGGGAGTATAATTGATTACTAATTGTTGCTCGTTATTTATATCTATTCGATTCTGGTATGAATAGTGTTATAGCAAGTTTTCTGGTGAGGGTGCGCTTGAGGATAGCCATACGCAAAAAGTTGGAAGCGCTCCTGGAAAAATTAGATGAGATTGCTCTTACCTATTCTTTGTCATATAAATTTGTTTCCGTGTCACGTTTGCTACTTCGTGGGTGAATGATACGTTATATATTTATGTATGGAGTATAATTTCTATATGTTTTATGTGGACATATATGTAAAGTATTCTTATCTAATTGTGGTATATTTGATTAATTTCGGAGGTGGTTTTGGTGAAGTTTTTAGCGGTGGGATGTTTGATTTAACCTTGATATTGAATATAGGCTATGTTTGTTGTATATTATATCTATATGAATAAAATGGTTTATTTGTTGGCAGTTTGCAGCCTTAGTATGCGCTCGACCCTGTATTGTACCAGCGTGAAGGTAGGAACTGCAGGCAAGGTTCTGTGTTTCTCATCTATTTATTTCATATGTATATATTATCTATAGGAACAGTATGGTTTATTAGTCTGATTATTGGCGAGATGAGGTATGTATTTTGGGATGATGCAGCACCTACGGTCGAGAATCTATCCACCCCATATTGCATTATACAGTTTTGAATCAGTTATATCAGTTTTCCATTGACGCAGTTTCCAATAGCGAAAATACCTGAACGATATGGACTTTTTCTGTATGTTAGAATATCTGTTATGTATTCTTAGTATTGGACGATTTATTTATGTTGAAATTTGTATTGTTTGCGGGATTTCGATCAGATATCTCATACAATGTTATGCATTTTTTTTATTGGTTTGCATCTTCCACACTATTTCAGGCATAATTGGTAGGTTGTTGCATCATTGTGTTTTTTTTTTATAGGTTCACATGACGTTCTGTTCAGATTGAGCCAGGGTTCCTTTAACCCTCAGCGCTCCATTGTACTTACCCCCGCAGTATCTCCGTCCATCGTTTTCTTTTCCATCAGACATAGAGAAATTTGTAGAATAAACACCTGCCTATTATAATCCACCAATAATAGTTTCAAGATGTAAATTTCTGCACGATAATCATTGGAATGTATGTTTAGGAGGTGTAAGTCCATGCTGCATCTTTATGGATTTTTTCCGTTATTGATTCCCAGCAAATGTATACTTTACCGTTTAGAAGACGATTCATTGGGTGGAGGGGTCCTAGAGCATTTACGGTTTGACTACCCTTCACCTGATTAGATATTTATCTACGATAGCTTAGGTAGCTGTGTACAACTTCAATTAGCTTAATATCTATCACATTTTCAACGTGGGGCAAGAGGCGTTTTAGTTCTTTTTCAATGGTAATCATTCGAGATAAATTTAGGATATTGCAAACAAAGATTTATTATATATATTATTTTATTGATAATAGATTTTGACACATTTATATATACATATATATACATGGGATATCTTTTATACGAGAACATAGATTTTTCACATCGAAAATTTGACGTGAGCATCTTGGCGAAACATAAGTAATGACTTCGACCTCCCTCTCTTGTGTTATCCTGATCCTTGGTACCAGTGCCACTCTATGGATTCTTTATCAATGATATATATTTATTCCTCCCCTGAAGCTGTCGACTCGTCATATCGGTGTAGGATTTATCATCTTGGTGTTTTTTTTTTCTCTGATCTAATGGTGTTCTAAACTAACGTTCTTAGTACACATTTTAGATAAACGGTGACTTTTGGGAGAAGTGTATGCAACTCTTCAATCCTATTCTTGCAACCAAAACTTTGTATATTGTCTTCAGCGAGCTTTTATAGACGTTTTTTTTTATTACTGTTACATGTTTATGACATCGAATCGTTTCACGATTCTTATCGCTATTGCCCGCGTTACCATTCATTATATTCCCGAAGATTTAAGAAATATACATAATTCTATTAGCACTCAAATGTTTGAGACATGATTTTCTCTCTCTCCTCATGCTTCATTATCAATAATTTTGAAACAATGTCAGGTATACATTTGATTTTTTTATGCAATTTTTACACTTTTTATACCTGACACCCTTTCACTATCCCACTTGATAATTCGGTTTACTTCAACATTCGAGATTTTTGTTGCATTTTATCACGGTGTGCTACCGACATATGCCGGCATATGCCGGCATAAGCAGGTATAATGTAGCTGTATTCACGGATTGATCCCGCCATATGCTCGAAAATGCCGGCATATGCCGGCATATGCTGATATAATGTAGCTGTATTCACGGTTTGATCCCGCCATATGCCGGCATATGTCGGCATATGCTGGCATATGCTGGTATAATGTAGGCATATCCACGGTCGATGTCGGTATAATGCTGGCATTTACACACACTTTTGCAAAAGGGCTACCGTACACTGCCGGATGCATTAATACCTACCCAACCTAACCTAACCCATAGCACAACATCCCTTGCTGTTGATACAAGATATTTTATGTGCATCAGCTTCATGGTATGTTATGTTAAAACAAGTAATCATCCTATCTTAACCTATCCTAACTTATGTTCGGTATTCAGTCAATGTTTTATACGCTGCATAATACATATCTCCACTAGACTCTAAATTTTGATCTATCCTTTGCAGTTTTGATAACTTACGACTAATTATTTTTACTTCGCAATCAATCTCGACTCTTATATGTTATCAGAGCGGTCGGATTTTTTTCAATCTTAGGAGACATGATTCTCTCTCCTCATGTTTCATTACCAATAATTTTTAAACAAAGTCATATATACGTCTGATTTTTTTAATGCAATTTTTCACTTCTTATACCTGACATTCTTACATGACCCCATTTAATAATTCGGTTTCCGTCAATGTCCGAGATTTTTCATGCATTTTATCACGGTTTGATACCGCCATATGCCGGCATAAGATGGTATAATGTAGCTGTATTCAAAGTTTGATACCGCTATATGCCGGCATATGCCGGCATATGCTGGTATAATGTAACTGTATTCACGGTTTGATCCCGCCATATGCCGGCATATGTCGGCATATGCTGGTATAATGTTGACGTATTCACGGTCGATGTCTGTATAATGTAGGCATTTACATACACTGCCAGATGCCTACGCAACCTAACCTACCCTATAGAACAACATCCCTTGCCGTTGTTACAATATATTTAATGTGCATCAGCTTCATGCTATGTTATGTTAAAAGAAGTAATCATCCTATCCTAAACTACCCTAACTTATGTACAATATTCAGTCATTGTTTAATACAATCCATAATACGTATCTCCACTTGTCTCTAAATTTTTGATCAATCCATTGCAGTTTGATACACACATCCAATTCTGATCTAGTAAATCATCAAAAACCTAGCCTAACCTAACTTATGTACGATATTCAGTCGTTGTTGTATACAATGCATGACAAATATCTCCACTTGTCTCTACATTTTGATCTTTCCTTTGCAGCTTTGATAACTTACACCTAACTATTTCTACTTCGCAATCAATCTTGACTCATATAAGTTACCAGAGTGGTCAGATTTTCAATCGTAGATGGATTGAATGTTACAGGTAATTCATATTTGAGATGTACGCGTATGTACGTGTACATGTATTGAAAAAAAAAACATATATAACAAAATTTGAATTTCAATACAATTTAAAAATGTCGAAAAAAATCGACGCCCGGACAGAGCCAAATCATTTTATTAGTGTGATAACTTGGCTACTAAAGAAAGATCCGGGTGTCAATTTTTTTTTTCTTGTATGAAATTTTTAAATTGTATTGAAATTTAAATTTTGTTATATATGTATTTTTTTTCAATACATGTACACGTACATACGCTCGAATATTCACATGCACGTACGTATTCAGCTCTATACACGTACGTACATACATTTATGTTGACCACGGTGAGCGATGATGGGCCTAATGTTTTGCAAGATGTAACATGTAATCAAGATATAAAAGATATCTGCACGTCGAGAATGTACTCAGCGATACGTGGAGAACAAGCGGAGGCGTGCGTGTTGTCTCAGAATAAATATAAATGGATGATCACATCTCAAAATTTGTTTACAAGTGTTGGATGAAAAAATCTCCGCAGACAATTTAGCTTGGTTCGAGGATATATTGACAAGTGATGGAGATATCAATTATCTACAAATGCAGAGAACAAGAATCACATGAGCGGGAACTATTATTCATACATGGAAGGACAATAAAGAAAACAGGATTTGGGTGACTGATTTTGAATTATTTTAGTCGTATGTAATAGAGTTCAAAGAAAATAAGAAGGTATATCTTGAAATTGATATGTCCCAAGAAGAAAACTTCCACACATGTAAGAAAGTTGGGTTAGTGGAAAATGAATTCTATCTAGGGACTGAAGAAAATCTGAAGCGTATGCTGGAGTTTCTTTCGGATAAAGATTGGAGGTTCATTGAATTGGATAAGATTCGAATAATTGAAGTTCGCACAGAAGAAGAAGAAGAACATTTATGGAATTGCGGGGATCTATATTTATGGAGATACGGATATGGAGCAGGTTTCCGTTTTCGTATCAAAGATATGGTGGACTATATGAAGGATTTTGGGCGGGAACTGCTACAAAGTGATGATGAGTACGGTTGTATGTACGCACTACGTTGATACAAGAATGCATAAACATTGATGAATCCAGCAAGATCTGTAATTAATATTGATAAAAAAAACAATAAAACTATGAAAAAAACTAAATTAAATTGTTTATATTATCCTATAAACTCAAAGGTTAAGCGATGAATTGCATACATTGTGTCAGACGGAGGTAACATCAAAATTGTTAAAGTCGGTAGGAGGATATATTTCAAGAGGTGCAACGCTACCCATAAACCTATCTCGGGGTAAATGCTGTATATGTGTGACATAGTGGTGAGATATAAATGAGAGTCCGATGAGGAAAATACTCAGTCAATATTGGGATTCTGTTGTGGAAAAGTTGGGTTATAGCTTGAGTCTTCGATTGCTCGAAAGTAATGGGGTGATGGGGGTCTGTAAACTTTGTCAGAAAGAAATAAAATTGAATAAACATAAATCCACGAGAAACGTGTGGAGACATTTGAAACGCTGTTATCGTGAGGAGTATGAAAAATTATTGGAAAGAAAAAGGCAGATCAACTGTGCAAGTTGTCAGAGGATGAAGTGTCAGGAGATTTTGACGAAAAATGTGATAGACCTAGTATGAGATGAAGAGCCCGTTTGTATGATGATGGAAACAAATATGAATTACTTGTATAATATCGTCCATCTAAGATTAAAAATCTTACCTCTCTGGTGACATATATGAGTCGAGATTGACCGTGAAGTAGAAATAGTTAGGTGTAAGTTATTAAAGCTGCAAAGGATGGATCGAAAATGTCAAGTGGAGATATTTGTTATGCATTGTATAAAACATCATCTGTGCATGTCGTCAAAGGATGAAGTGTCAGGAGATATTGATGAAAAATGTGGTATACCTAGTTTGAGATGAAGTCGCCCGTTTGTATGATGATAAAAACAAATATGAATTACTTGTAACATTCAATCCATCTAAGATTGAAAATCTGACCACTCTGGTAACATATATGAGTCAAGATTGATTGCGAAGTAGAAATAATTAGGTGTTAGTTATCAAAGATGCAAAGGAAAGATGATTTACTTGATCAGAATTGGATGTGTGTATCAAACTGCCAAGGATTGATCAAAAATTTGGAGATAAGTGGAGATGTGTATTATGCATTGTATAAAACAATGACTGAATAACGTACATAAGTTAGGGTTGATTAGGATAGGATGATTACGTCTTTTAACATAACATAGCATGAAGCTGATGCCCATTAAATATCTTGTAACAACGGCAAGGGATGCTGTTCTATAGGTTGGGTTAGGTTGCGTAGGTATTAATGCATCCGGCAGTGTATGGTAAACCTTATGCACAAAATGTATGTAAATGCTTACATTATACCGACATCGACCATGAATACAGCTACATTATACCAGCATATATCGGCATATGCCGGCATATGGTGGTATCAAACCATGATAAAATGCATGAAAAATCTCGAACGTTGAAGGAAACCGAATTATCAAATGAGGTGATGCAAGGGTGTCAGGTATAAGAATTGTAAAATTGCATAATAAAAATCAAATGTATATATGACTATGTTTTAGAATTATTGGTAATGAAAAATGAGGAGAGAGAATCATGTCTCCTGAGATTGGAAAAAATCCGCCCACTCTGGTAACACATACGAGTCGTGATTGATTGTGAAGTAGAATTAATTAGTTGTAAGTTATCAAAACTGCACAGGATAGATCAAAATGTAGAGTCAAGTGGATATATGTATTATGCAGCGTATAAAACATTGACTGAATACTGTACACACGTTAGGAGAGGTTAGGATAGGATGATTACTTCTTTTAACATAACATACCATGAAGCTGATGCAAATAAAATATCTTGAATCAACAGCAAGGGATGTTGTTCTATGGGTTAGGTTAGATTGGGTGGGTATTTAATGAAACCGACAATGTATGGTAAATCTTTTTGAAAAGTGTGTGTAAAAGCCAACATTATACCGACATCGACCGTGAATAAGCCTACATTATACCAGCATATGCCGGCATATGGCGGGATCAAACCGTGAGTACAGCTACATTATACCAGCATATGCCAGCATATGCCGGCATATGGCGGTATCAAACCTTGATAAAATGCATGAAAAATCTCGAACGTTGAAGGAAACCGAATTATCAAGTGGGGTAATGAAAGGGTGTCATGTATAGGAAGTGTAAAAATTGCATAATAAAATCAAATGTATATCTGACTTTGTTTCAAAATTATTGAGAAAAATGTATATTTCGGAAATCTGCGGGAATGTAATGAATGGTAACGTGGGCAATAGCAAACAGAATCCTGAAACGATTCGATGTCATAAACATGTAAAAGTAATTAAAAAAATTGCGTCCGTAACAGCTCGCTGACGAATAAATCCAAAGTTTTGGTTACAGAGATAGGATTGCAAGTGTTGCATACACTTCTCCCAAAGACACCGTTTATCTAAAATGTGTACTAAGGGTGTTAGTCTAGAACACCATCAGATCAGAGAAAAAAACACATCAAGATGATAAATCCTACACCGATATGACGAGTCGACAGCTTCAGGTGAGGAATAAATATACATCATTGATAAAGAACCCACAGAGTGGCATTGGTACCAAGGATCAAGATAACACAAGAGAGGGAGGTCGAAGTCATTACTTATGTTTCGCCAAGCTGCTCACGTTGAATTTTCCGTTTGAAAAAGTTGTGTTTTCGTATAAATGATATCCCATGTGTATATATGTAGATATAAATGTGTCATTATCTATTATCAATAAAATAATATATATAATAAATCTTTGTTTGCAATATCCTAAATTTACCTAGAATGATTACCATTGAAAAAGAACTAAAACGCCTCTTGCCCCACGTTGAAAATGTGATAGATATTAAGCTAATTGAAGTTGTACACAGCTACCTAAGCTAGCGTAGATAAATATCTAATCAGGTGAAGGGTAGTCAAACTGTAAATGCTCTAAAACCCCTCCATCCAATAAATCGTCTTCTAAACGGTAAAGTATACATTTGCTGGGGATCAATAACGGAAAAAAATTCATAAAGATGCAGTATGGACTTACACCTCTTAAACATACATTCTTATGATTATCGTGCACAAATTTACATCATAAAACTATTATTGAAGGATTAAAACAGGCAGGTATTTATTATAAAGATTTATCTACGTCTGATAACGAAGAAAACGATGGAAGGAAATACTTCTGGGGTAAGTACAACAGAGCGCTAAGGTTTAAAGTAACCCTGGCTTAATCTGAACAGAACGTCATGTGTACATATAAAAAACACACAATCATGCAACAACCTACCAATTATGCCTGAAATAATGTGGAAGATGCAAACCAATAAAAAAAGACTAAAATGCCTAACACTGTATGAGATATCTGATCGAAACTCCACAAACAATACAAATTTCAACATAAATCAATCGAACATTATTACGTATACATAACATGATATTTTAACTTACAGAAAAAATCCACATCATTCAGGTATTTTCAAAACTGGATAATGCAATATGGGGTAGATGGATTCAAAACTGGATAATGCAAAATGGGGTAGATAGATTCTCGACCGTAGGTGCTTCATCATCCCACAATACATACCTCATCTCGCCAATAATCAGACTAATAAACCATACTATTCCTATAGATAATATATACATATGAAATAAATAAATGGGAAACGCAGAACCTTGCTTGCAATCCTACCTTAAGGCTGGTACCATACAGGGTCGATCGCAGTCTTAGGCTGCAAACTGCCAACAAATAAACCATACTATTCCAATAGATATAATATACATATGAACTAAATAGATGTAATAAACAAAACATAGCCTATATTCAATAGCAAGGTTGAATCAAACATCCCACCACTAAGAACTCCACCAAAAATACCTCCGAAATAAATCAAAGATACCACAATGAGATACGAATACACACATATATGTCCACATAAAAAATATAGAAATTATAATTCATACATCCATAACGAGCAACAGTTAGTGATCAATTATACTCCCACTACAACCATCTCTGAAAAAATATAATTTATTAACTGGGAAAAAGCGAGTGGATTTGACCAATAATATCAATCATGCAGTATAAAATATCATGTAGAAACAATGCCTTCTATTCAAATGAGTCATTCAATAACAAACATAGTAATATATATCATGCCCTCTTGCCGTGCGAAATATCCAAAAAAAATCATATATAACGTTGACATGACCTAATAACGTACATCTATATAATCCGTACGTAAGCAATCGTAAATGAAAACAGCCATACATCGTAAGGAAACTGAAATTTCCCGCATGGAAAACTGTTCTCCAAGAGGACCATATATCTCGAGATATAATCTTTGTGTGACATTTGACAGATACAGATCATTCAGACCACCCACTCTCAACTTCCCGGATGGTCTCTCAGAACTTGCGTTCTTGGTATCTCTATGTACCATCAGTAACTAACTTGACCACAAGATCAATTTGTCTTAACATATAGGCCGTTTCGTACCCCTTAATTATTGCCTATCTAATTCCTTCACATCCGTGTTTCGTCGTTATAATTTTGGCCGATCTAATTCCTTCACATCTGCGTTTTCGTACCCCTAATTATGGCCTATCTAATTATTTTTCCCATTTGCGTTTTCGTTCCCCTAATTATGGCCTATCTAATTATTTCACATTTGCGTTTTCGTACTCCTAATTATGGCCCATCTAATTCCTTCACATTTGCGTTCTAGACGTCATATACACTACTCTTGCAAGCGAAGTCGGTGGGGGTCGCAATCCCTGGCGCTAAATTCTTTTATAGCTAACGTCAGATCAGCCCCTTTCATCTCCGCCAACTGCCTTATTAGCCACAAGTTGTTCCGTCTACCTACTTACGGTACCATTTTTTAACAGCGAACATTTATTGCACTCCTCAGTCACACCAGCCACTGTCGTATCTGCCTGTGACATTCTGCCTAAACTCTGTTTCAGCCCACATCAGAATCAGCCACCTGTCGTACCATTTTACAGGTTGTCACTTTAATGAAACTTTTTCTACCCAACCCAACCTAAAGTAGGGTACGTGTTTTAACCCGCGGGGCGAAGGTACGTATTTCTAACCCGCGGGGCAAACATACGTATTTTTCTAGGGTACGTAATGCCGTTTTTTAGCGTTTTTTTATTGAAGTTTCATTGAAGTGATAACCAGTAGGTTGGTACGCCTGTTTAGGTGTAAAGACAGTGGCAGAGATAACAGTGGCAGATTTTGAAGTGGCGAAAATGCGTGTGGGCTGAAACATCGTTCAGGTCGAAAGCACGTGTGATGAAAGATTTTTAGCAGTTATGACAGTGTCCGGTCATGATTGTGAGGTGAAGTGAAGTGGCGATAGTGCGCGTGTGCGGAAACAATTTTAGCGCGAACGCTGGGCTCCCGTCAGTGGTGGCCCATTACAACTATAAGAAGAAGAGGTAGGAAGTAAAGCGAGTGGTGAAGAGAGCCAAAAAGGACGCTGATGTCAGGTTGGGCAGACTGCTGCGCCAGAATTTTGAGGAGAACAAAAATATGTTTTGGAAAGAGGTTAAGAGGGTGAGAAAGGGAGAGACAGGGAAGGAAGAGGCGGTGAAAGATGAAAACGGCCAGTTGTTGACGGAAAATGGCGTTGTACGGAAAAGGTGGGCCGAGTATTTGATGAATTGCTGAATGTCGAGGATGACAGAGAGGCTGACATTGTTGCTGTGACTGGTGGTGCGCGGATGCCGGTTTTTGGAGAGAAACTTGTTGTGGACATCACTGGCAAAGGGGTGCAGGAGGCTGTGGAGGTGATGAAAGAAGGAAAAGCCCTGGTTTGATGGCCTTGCGATTGAGTCCCTGAAAAAGGGTGGAATAACGATTGTCGAATGTTTGGTCAGGCTGCTGATTGAGTGGCGCAGAGCCTCTCAATCGTCCCGTTGTATAAGGGCAAAGGAGATACAAATGAATGCTGCAACTCAAGAGGTATCAGTTTGTTATGTGTGGTCTGTAAGTTGTATGGGAGAGTGCTGATCAAGTATTAGAAAATGTACGGATTGTGCAATTGGATAGGAACAGTGTGGTCATAAGAGTTCAGTGTTTTAAGTATCTGGGCTCCCATGTGGAGACGACTGAATTAGTGGAAACTGAGGTGAAGTTGCAAGTGAAGGACGGTGTAAAGGTTTGGGTCTACCGAAGAGCGTATTGAGCTGCATGACGTAGGGGATGGGAACAATGAGAGAGCTGTATGAGGGTGTCGTTGTGCCAACTGTGCTGTACGGAGCTGAGACTTGGGGGGGGGGTGAAAGCAGAGGAGAGAAGAAGGTTGAATGTTTTCGAGATGAAATGTTTGAGTAGTATGTCAGGAGTGTCGCTGAGAGACAGGTTCACTAACGACGTGGTTTGAATCAGACCAGGAATGGTAAGAAAATGTAGGATCGAGTGGATTCGCGTGTTCTGAGATGGTTCGGGCACATGGTGAGGATGGATGAAGGGAGATTGGTTGACAAAGGTGATGAAGGCGGAGACGAGTGGTCGCAGGCCTAAAGGTAGACCGAAGTTGGGGTGGATAGATGGTGTGAAGCAGGCGCTAGGAAGGAGAGACTTGAACGTGGAAGTAGCGAGAGCGCGTGCATTGAACAGGCGTGAGTGTCGAATGGTTGTGAATGGTTGCTTTTTGACGCTGCTCTGATGAGCTTTCTCGCCCTATCATCACGCTTTCGCGAGTCTTTTGGGGGGAGGGGGTGGGGGGGGGGCGGTCATCTTCATGCGGCGGGACCGCACTCGTGATTGTGTGTTGTGCGGGTACCGGCCGTACCCTTTAGCGCAAAAGGGCTAAGTTGTGTGGGTGTGAGCGTATGATGTGCGCCTTGCCGTCGGCCACCCCCCTTTCTGGGGTATTCGGCCTTGTGTCTGCACCTGTATCTGTACATACTACGCAGTACTGATAGAACGCAGAACAGAAGAACTTGTTTAGAAACTTTTATAATTATTCAAAAATTATTGAACAGTAAATTTTGATTAAATAAATGTTGTTTAGACCCAGTGACATGCGACTAGTCCACGCCCAAGACTGGTAGGACAAAAAACTGGACGAAAAACCTAAAAAAAAATTAATAAAAACGAGCATGTACTAAAGATCGTAGATTGTTTATGAGTTACGTTTTTGATATCCCTGCAATGCAATTGTCCGTTTTAAATATGTATATACATATAGCTGTGTCTTTTAGATCTAGAGGGAGCAGTTATCTCTATATGCATATATAACAACATACTTTCTGTAAGCAGAGGAATCAGAAACCGACAGCGAAAAGACCAGATTTCTAGGCCTATACTACATCTGCAGATTTTGTGTGCGTGTCAAATATATTATATAAAATAGCACCACACATAATCGATAAATATATTCGTGAATATCCATCCCATTTGCCCAGGTTTCGTATGCTTATTCAGAAGATGTTGCCATCCGTGTTCAACGATGTTACTGTTTAATTGTATAAGAGCCGATTTCACTAACTTTTCCTCATATGCGTAAACACTCCACAAAAACATTTTCCACCACATACAAGTTTAGCTCGCCGATAGGATGACCTTTACTCTAGACGAAATAGACTCTGGCCCTTATCATTGCCATCAATAAGATATACATTGAACTTGTTTGGAGTACAAATATTTTTCAACCGTTATATATATTTAATATCTTCTACTTGCATTGTGTGTAGTTTTTATAACGAACTATTTTGGACAACTATTTGTATTATATCGTAAGTATTTTATATGCGTCAGATAACCAGGAAATCGGTTGCATGCATCGATCAGTGGCAAAATGTTTAGTCCTAGATTTTTGCCCCGTTTATACACTCTAACCCTGCTTAATTCAAGGCTTGGTGCCTCAATAAGTTTTCGGAGAGAAATACTTGTTTTATCACATTTTGTTTCGAGCTTATTCTGCATATAGCCTTTGAAGTTCTGCTAAAAACTCGTGTAATAACAGTCATTATCGTAAGTTGTCAAAGTCAGAAAAAACATGAGGTCCCTGAAAGTTTTCTCCATTTGCCAAGTCGTGATGTCCGTTGGAACGATTAATACGCTCGACTATGTTGGACCAGAAAAAAATATATTATGTTGAGGTAAAAATGGCCCTTGTTTGATCGAATTGACCAAACATGGGCTCTCCCTATCACTTCCACGGTCGGGCACACTCGCATGACCAGGCGAATTTGAAGGGATTGATAGTAGCTGTAAAAGAGCTGAGGAACATCAGAGCTAGTCTGACCAATCGAGGGGTTGGTGTGCGAGTATTTTGGGATACCGCGGTCAAAACAATCGAAAATAGCTAAGCTATTTTCGATTTTACAAACACGTTTTGGAAGTAAATTTATGCGAATAATGAAGCAATGGACTATACGGTCCATGTCGATTGAGGGGATGCTGTGCGAGTGTTTTGGGATACCGTGGCGGTAAAAAATAATCGAGGATATCTGTTTTCAATGATTATGCTAATAGGTGAAACTAGTAAACAAACACGTTTTGAAAGTAAAATCATGCACATAATGAAGAGAAGGACGCTAAGGTCTATAAGTATAGCCTCACACCAATAAATGTAAATCACATCATAACAATATCTAGTTAACGTCTAATAGCGATGAATAGTGTATACTGATCAATATCATTCAAATTCTTTCTTTCATTCATTTGCTTTCAAATTCAAAGTCACGAATCCATACGTTATTGAAACAAGTGAGTGAACAAAAAGCAGATTCAACTCCCATCACGAATCTATCGCTAATTAGTCAGCTTCTGTAGGTCATCGATTACAAGCATTAGTCCTACCATTCCGAGAAAAGCTCGTGAACCTCAACAGCTACAATTTCCTCCCCTCTAATCTCGCCAGTCTCTTATTCCGTGTGCTCAGGTTTCCCTGAATTTTAGGCAGCTTCTAGCGTTTGTCCTCGCCCTCTAATAAAGGCTCTTAGTTCGCATCTCTGTCCTCGTACTCCAGTCAGGGCAATCTATCAGTACGAACATTTTCCTCGCTCTCTAATCCAGCAAGGCTCTTAGTTGACGTCGTTGATCTCGCTCTCTTCTCCAGCTAGACTCATATTCTCCGCCTCTGGCATTGTCCTCGAATTTGGCCAGGCTCTTAGTTCGCAAACGCATTTTTTTGCCTCTTTTCAAACCGGGCTCTTAGTTCGAGCTTTTTGCCTCGAATTTGAATCCAGCACGGCTCTCAGTCTCCGCTCATGTCATCGCCATCCATTATAGCCGGGATGTTAGTAGACGCATTTATCTTCGCCCTCTATTCCAACCGGGCTCTTAGTATCTGCTTTTGTCCTCGTCCTCTAATAAATCATGATCTTATTTCGCGTCTTTGTTTTCGCCCTCTAATCAGATAAGGCTATCCATCAGCCCGCACCTTCGTCGACGTTTTCTATTCCAGAGAGGCACTTAGTCTGCACCTTTGGCCTCATTTATTTCTCTAGCCTGGCTCTTAGACCGTTCCTATGCCCCCGCATTTGTCTCCAGCAGGGCTCTGATTTCGAGGCATTGTCTTCGTTCTCTCTTCGAGTCAGGAAGTTAATCCCGGGGTTTCAACCCATGCGAGGTTACTGAGTCCACCTATGTCTCCAATCAAGGGTCGCCAATAATTTCTCAGCTCGCACCAATCTTGATAGAATTAGCTGTATCCCAACGAGTTTCTCTAAATATTCATGTTTTTTAGGGAGGGTATATCGTTCAGGTAGCGTCGCCGATGCTAGCGAAATTTTCTGGAAGCAAAAGATTGGATATAATTGTTGGACCCAATTTACACATTTTCGGCCCTAAACTATCTCAATATATGATATAAAAGTACCTGGCCGTAATACTGTACGTTCAACTATCGTTTCAATGTAGTACTATATCTCGCACAGTAGTTACGTAAGCATTGATTCCATTGTTTCACTTTATAGTTGTTTGGCAGGCATTTGCTTGCCTGACTTTCAATTTGATGTACTCGACCATAGACTATCATTACATCTCAGAATACCTGTCATAGAACTTGAACAATATCCTCTTCAAAAAACTCATGGCAAAAAAATATTGGTCTAAACCATTTATCGAAAATTCTTTATGCTAATTAAGCAGTGTAAAATGGTTCGTCGAACTGGTCCTTGCCCTTCCCCTGACCTGCAATTTTCATGTAATGAAGGAGAAACCGTCTCATGTAGAGCTGAGTTCCGGCGCTCCTGTGCGGTTTCAGCTTCTTCTGTCAAGCGCACGGTTTAATGCCATCACCGTGTCTGCCTGGAGTGGGCTGTAATCGGTGATGATGATTGTGCTCTGCCGTTAGAGAGATGGTGTTTACAGCGGCGTGAGAAGTGTCAACCTCAGTGTGTAGTAATCTTTGGTTAACTAACGGCACATGAGAACCTTCTATTGTGTGCAGTCATCTTTTGCGAGAATAATTAGTACTGTAAAAAATAGTGAAGATATTACTCCCTCCCACTTCTTTTATCGTCGGATATCCGTAACATTGACCTCGCAGTAAATAGAATGGAAGAACATTTAGGCAAAATAATAACAGTGCAATATCTGCGACAACTTGGAGCAAGTGTTCCCTTTGACTGAGCTAGGTAGACCGAGGGGTTCGAGTGCAGGTGAGGGGACCATGTGAAGAATAAGGCTCTAGAAGATGCTTCTCCACTCAAAATTTTTCAACATTTTTCATTATCGTTACAGTGTCTAAAATTCAAACTCATTGCTCGGTCGTAAATCTAATCTAAGCAATCTATGGCATGGTACAAATACGTATAAATATAAACTCTATATAGTAATTTAGTGGTAAATTTAGAATTACTAACAATATTAAATCGGAAGCACGAAATCGATCCCATTGGATAATACGTAAATCAGAAAATTGAGAAGTAGCAATCCCGAAAAGGGGAATTAAATCTAATTCCCGATGACAGGCATTTGAAATCCACAAAAAAATCTGACTAAGTAAGAAATTTATCAGTTATCACTGTTTGCAATTCAGGTGTCGGCAAAACGAAATGTTTATTGTTTACAAAGTAGAGACATGTCAAAAAACGTTTTCTCGTTTCATACATTTTCGAAAATCAAATTTTTGAACGGCATCCTCAAATGTACACTTTTTCTGCTAAAGTTACGTTTAGACTTTACTATAGACAAAAATATATCCTTTTGTGGCAACCATCCGGGAAATGTTTCAGATTTGCAGGCTGTGCGATAAAGAACGACTTCGCCGTGGTTGTGACAAGACCATTTCACGCCGGGGCGTTTCATTAAACACACTTTTCTTTTGGTAGGTGGAATTGAATAAGACGAACGTCGGCAGTAGTTTTGTCCGCGGGAGACAAATGGAACTGACTGGGCCAGGCTCGCGGCTATAGGCATCGGAACTCTATGAAAAATGAAACATTGTGGCGAACGCATTTATTAAAATTTTGGTTACCTATCAAACTGATTTTTTTTTTTTAATTGGTCGGTATAATTTGAAGATTGGCAATGTTATTATTATCTCTCTCTCTCTTTCTCTCTCTCTCTCTCTCTCTTTCTCTCTCCTTCTCTCTGCCATGGCAGCCATTGCCATCCATTTTATTCCATAATACATTCCCTCCGATTGGATGCCCTTCATTGTCCTCAATGCATGTTTCATGATTCAATGATGTCATCCTGCCTCACTCATTGGGCCTGTCCATGCGTGAGCGTATCAGCCAACATCAACAGCTGCGTCATAATAAGCACAGCTTGAACTGACTCAAGGCATCCCTGCGCGTCAGTGTCCACTGATGCTCTGTGATAGTGAGGGACAAACCTGGATGGGGAAAATTACATCCAAAGGAACACCACATATGCCACTTTCCGTCATTAGAGTTCAAAGCCAGAAGTGGTCGTTACGCAAGATTAATATTCAACAATGTAAACTTCAAAGATGTAAAATTTTCTCGCAACAGCATGAATTTCATCACAACTGCAGAACGATCAAACCAAACGATATTTTTTGTTGGAGCAAATTTATTTTATCATCCCTAAAATTATATATGCTTTTATATGGGAACATTGTATGATGTCACAACCATTAATTTTTTCCCTCGTGGTAGACGCATTCCGCAACGCTCACTTATGACAGCGCTGCATTATTTCATACTGGGCATCACGGGTGCTGATTACTGTAGTATCAGTATATGCGTTGCCCTATCAGGATGATTGGCCGCGGGGAAGAGATCCTCGGAGGCTGCCACTGTCGTATTGAATTATTATACCGAGATTCTTAGAAATTATTCCTATGTAAATCGTGACCTAGGAATTTTATTTATTCATTAAAGATTTCTGTCATTTTTCTATCAATAGTCAAAGACCAGTTTGGAAATAACGATTTTTTAAAGATCAGATAAAACGTCGTAGATTTCTGTGCGCACATCAATTTATCATCGGTGAGCATCATTCAAATGCGTGTTTGGCTGTTTCATTCAAAACAAGTGGATCTTAAAAGCATTCATAACAATAATAGTCAGCCTTTTACAGTTAGATGTATGTAGAGGGGATGGAATAAAGTAGAATCAGATCTGACCTTGCCATGAATATTATTACCTGCTGCAATGGACCAAAACAGAGTTCGAGTAGCACGCAATATCGTTGGTATGATGCATTGCATTGCTCGAGTATTTTATTTAATGTTTGATTCGCCGAATGTGTTTCATTTGTTTATATTATTTGAGACAACGCCTGAGACCAGTCATCGAAATGCCCTTCTCCTAGAACAAGGATTGCAATCTGTTCCATATTCAGTAGCGGAAGAAAATTCGTTTACAATTGAAGATTAACTAAAACAGTGGTTTATAATTATTTACTGGTTACGTAAACTTGGTGTTAGTTTAATTATTAAAATTCTATAAGGAGCTTTGTCCTGATTATGAATTCATTGTCAGTTGAATTCCACGTGGAAAAGTGTCTCATGATTCTTAGTTACAGACTAACCATAATTGGGCTTTCTTTCCCAACTGTATATTAACTAATTTCATTTTCCTCGATTTCTTTCTTCGGACTGATATCAAAATTTTTACACGCTATAATTATTTGTTGGGAAATGTATTCTCTCTTTGATCTGTAATTTTTTTCTATTTTTATTGCCGGTTTTACAGGAGCAGCAATCAAATTCACTCCTGGTAATGGTTCTCTTGTGTCAGACCATCTTCCACATAATTCATTGCAGTAGTACCAACAGCTTCCGTCGTAATACATCATTGTTCCCTTGTAATGATTTATAGTTATTCCATAAATGCTATAAAATCGCTTAATATTTGTTCATCACGCCGTAGCAGGGGTGTTAAAATCGTGCTACCGAAACCTCTGCGTGTTGTAGTAGGCGACTAAAAGGGCAGCCCTGTAGCCGGAGAGTTGGAATCGGCTACCGCAACCCCTGCGTGTCGTAGAAGGCAACTGGTAAAGTGTGGAGCGAAGGGACTAGGGATAGGCTCATCTAAAAAAATATCTCTACAGGATGACAAGGCGAGCTGGGGGAGGAGAGGCTCACGATTCTCCGAACCATATTGTTAGGGTCACCGAAAGTACGTGGTTGTAGTACGAACGAAGCCACGAGGAGAGAGATTGGTGATATGTTTGTGAAGAGGAAACTTTATGTGTTGGCGCTGAGCGAGACGATGTAAAGAAATAAGAAATGAAGGCGATAATTGTCAATAGAGGAAATGGTATGGGAGTGACACAGAGTTATTTACATACGTGTAGAAATATTCATTCCACTTACTTTCACTGCTACCATAGAGTGGCAGAATAGAATAAAATAGAGAGAGTAAGGAGTGTGAAGACTTAAAGACACAGTCGAAGGAGTTTATGCAGAACTGTCAACTTCGTACAGGGAGGTTGAATGACTGACTGGACCAATAACGCGATAGTTATTGGTATGACACAGGGTAACGATCGCCTATGTTATTTGAGTTGCTGTGACGGCTATGCTATTTGAGTTGCAGTGACGGCTATGTTATTTGAGTTGCAGTGACGGATGCTTCTCCCGCATCGTTTGACTATATCCGTCAGAGGTACATTCCTTCCTTACCTGACGATAACACACAGTGCCGCGCTTATTACAATTTCGGCCGATTCTAGATCGGTCAAAATCTCTTAGGGGAGTAAGATAAATAAGATGCAGTTCGTGTTTAGTGGTGTTGAACAAACTGTATTGATCAATCACGATTTCACATTAGTTTCTCCCCGAGTTAAGTCGCCTCCGACCTACTGTCTGGCCCTTGTCGTATTCCAATTCAATATAATTTCTTTTAGCATTTCGGCCCACGCCGCCATAACTTGAGATTATCTTAGGATCATTTCTTTTAAACATTTCGGCCCACGCCGCCATAACTTGAGATTATCTTAGGGTCTGAATGCCTGACCAGGAACCGAGCACAGATGGCTTGCGTCTGTAGCCTACCTCCTTCTATTGAAGCTGTTACCTTAGGTGCTAAAGTAGCAAATGTAATTGCGCGCTCAGAAGATAAAACTCTAATATAATGTCTTTTGCCCGGCTTGGTCGCCACATGTCCATGTTCTTGTGACCTCAAGGGAATGTCCTCTTCCTGGATAGGATCCCAAACTATGCCTAAACGTTGGGCTTTCCAAAATTCCTCAAGGTCCTCTGACCTATTTCCTTCAGTATATAAGCTCTGCATGTCGACCAGAGCTTCAGACTAAGGCTGCTTCAATAGCTCCGACATCTCCGTGCTAACCGTCTCGATAGCCGCGCTTAAACTTTGCCCTCAAAACTCTGACAGTTTATAACTAGATACTCTTACCCTTCTCTAGTAAGAAATTCACGCGTCTAAACTTGAAGCAACCTTGCGAATAAAAGTAAACTGTTGAAACTTCGAAGTGTCTCATTATACAAACGGATTACTCAACAAATTAAAATCACTCTACGCTAGAATATAAAGCTGGCGTAGAAAAGATAACACTAGCGACGAGCGAGCCAACTGTCAGAGTCACAATAGTAAAGACAAACCTCTCGCGCCTCGGAAAAGGGGAAGACGACAAGGCATCGGCTGAGTGAGAGACGAGGAGAGCATCCGACTACAAGGGACTGAGAGGAGCAGAACGTACTACACGGCGAACTTTATAAAAACTTGAGTATCATCCAGCTGCACGTTAAAATAAACATTTACAATAAGAGACTTTATAAAATAAACTTTGCAAAAAGTGTGACTTATACGGAAAATTTTGTGGTGTTGTGCGAAACACAAGGAAGTGAAGTGAAAAGCATTACAATAATGTAATACATATTACCGAAAAACAATTTCCGAATGTAATAATAGCTTTAAACTCAATTACGGTCCTAAATGACCTTCCAAAATTCGCCGGCAATCCCAAAGCAGGTGAAACGTCCTTCGTAGGAGAAATCGACGCGCGTACTTTTCTCAGGACGGTAGATAATCATTTCTTACAAAACAGTGTGGTCGCGGACGAAAAGAAACTACAGATTTTGTTTAGTTTAATTGATAAAAAAAGGGGATGCAATCAAATTGCACACCTGTTACGCGGGTGGGCATGCCACATTTGAAGAAGTAAAAAACGACTTTCTCGCAATGTACCCCTCGTTTAAAGTAACTGAGTTTAGACACGCCGCTCGAGCACTCCTTTACATCTGACAACATCTTTTGCGGTATGACTAGTTTAGAAAATGCGTCGCGCGCCGTGGCCGAAGCCTATCTAAAAAATGAATCCCTCTCCAAAGGAGAATTCAATGAACAAACAGTGCTGACCAGCACCATACCAGTGCCTCCCCCGCCGCCAACTAGCTCATCCGTTCCCACTGCCGCTACACCCACGACCCAGTTAATCTCTCTGCTTAACGTAATTCAAAACATCAACATGCACATGTTTATCGCGTCGCAGATGGAGAACAAGGTATACGATAAACTATCGAACCTTGGTCCCCGTAACTCGTCGACAAAATTTATGGCTGAGACCGTAAAATGTGTCGCTCAGCATAAACTGCTTATGGCCACTAAAAAACAAGTCCACTCGGACGAAGCCATTTGGCAGGTTAGGCAACAATAAAACTCGGTAAATTCAACGCGCCCCTCACATTCGGCGACGACCAAACAAAAAGCGGCACCTAGCGCAGTGAATAGTAACCGATCGCCCATATCATGTTTTAACTGTGGAAAGAGCGGTCATGTAAAACGAGAATGCAACTCTTGTGCATTCTGTAAAAGATTTGGACACTCTGCAAAACAGTGCAAAGAAAGACTGGCCAAAGCCAAGGGTAAATACTGTGACAACTGTAAAATCAAAGACTCGCACAACACTAGTGAATGTATGCGAAATAACCGCGGTCACCCTCTTAAAAACCCACACACCTATGTACGTATAGCACAGACCGATGAGTCTACAACAGACCAGCAAGACGAACTTGCAAATCATGACGTCGAGGATAACAATTGGGACTCGAATGTTTATGAAGGTAATGACGAATCTAACCAGTACTGACTAGGGATTCCATTACAACAACGGAACGGGAATGGCATAATAGTCCCGCGATTAAATGTAAAACTTAATGATACAGACTTAGAAGCTTACCTAGACACTGGAGCAACTACGACGCTCGTGGCTGACTCTGCGCTCAGAACTGAGGACTATAACTTGGAACCTTATAGCGGCCAAGTCTCAGATGCGAATGGAAATTCCATACAAGTCCTAGGACAAGCTACAGCTCAGGTCGAGACACCTGCGGGATGCATTAACACCCGTGTTCTAATATTTAAAAAGAATGATCGTATAAAACATGACCTGCTAATTGGCATGAACATATTACGACATGCGATCATAGACTTCCATAGTAAGAGATTACGATTCTCACTTCGCGAAAACAAAACTAGCGTACCAACCGAAATACCCGTACTAAGACTCACATTAAGTGACAGCATAATCTTGAGTAACGCTCCCGCTAAGGTCGCCAATGCAGCGCCAGAAAACGAAAATTCACTCGACTGCAGTGAGGTCACCCACACAGCAGAGGAAGGTGCCTCGGCTAGCGGACCAGTTCTGATCAAACCGGTCTCGCCTGCAAGAGCAACTTCCCCTAGCTGTACGACTCCAGACCAGTCAAAATCCGTTCTCAGTATACACCTGAGGAACGATTTAACGATACCGAGAAATTCCATACTGTTGACAACAGTGCAGATAAATAAACGAATTCAGAACGGATGAAACGTGATACTACATCACACCCAACTCAAAAATGAAGTACTTATAGCTGGGGCTCTAACGTTAACCGAGAACAAAAGTGTTAAGGTACACTTCACAAATATGAGTGACCAGCCAGTGCTTTTAAAAAAGGGCACGAAGATATGTAACGCTGAGTATATCTCCCATGAAACTGTACTAATAGCACAGTCAGTAGAACCCGACTTACCCGCCGACGATAAACATAAACCGTTAACGCAAGAAGACATTAGCTGCGGTGACTCTAACGAGACACCAGCCTTGCTGGAGATATTAAACCGACACAGAAACGCTTGTTGGCTCCCCGGTGAACCTCTAGAAAAGTACACGGGAGACCAGTTAAAGTTAACGCTAAGGGAAGATGTCGTAGTGAACAAAGCGCCGTATCGAATCCCATATGCCTACCAAAACAAAGTCAATGAAAAAATTAAAATCATGTTAGACGAAGGAACAATTTTGCGTTCAAAGTCTTCCTATAACAGCCCATTAATCATAGTAAAGCGGGGCGATAGAGACCTTCGTTTGGTTTTAGATTATCGATCGCTGAACGATATTTCCCAACCTTTAACCTACCCACTTCCGCGTATTTCCGATGAACTAAACTCCCTGGGTCAATCAAACTACATGAGCACGCTAGACCTCGCAAGCGCGTACCACCAGTGCGAGATACATCCTGAAGACCGCGAAAAAACAGCTTTCACTGTAGGAAGCAGCAAATACGAGTGGAATCGTGTCCCCTTCGGGCTTCAATCGGCACCAGGTTTCTTTGCTCGCGTAATTAATGAAATACTCTCGGAAACTCTTGGCCCCCAATGTCTCGCGTACATGGACGATATCATTCTATTCTGTAAATCGGCCACGCAACACATGGAAACGATCGAGAGTCTTAAGTAAACTAAGCGAAGCCGGTATTAAACTCAAAATCCAAAAATGCTCCTTCTTTGCAAACGAGGTAAAATTCCTAGGTTACTCAATGACCAAGGAAGGCATGAAAATGACCGATGAACGAATAGCCGCTATTAAAGAGATGCCAATGCCGACCTCGAAAAAACAAACCCAATCCTTTCTGAGAGCAGTAAATTACTTTCGTATGTTTGTCCCAAAATTCACGGAAATTGCAAAACCCCTGTATGAACTTCTCCGAAAAAACGTCCCCTTTCAATGGACGTCAGCCCAGACCACCGCGGTCGAAAGGCTAAAAGGAAAGTTGTCTCAGGCCCCGATAGAGAAGTTTCCTAATCACGACATACCGTTCCACCTGTACACGGATGCCTCGAATTCCGGTATAGGCGCAGTACTAATGCAAAAATACGATGAAAATTTACACCCCGTAGCATATGTATCAAAGACATTAAACAGTGCTCAGAAAAACTATGCCGCTACAAAAAAGGAAGCGCTAGCTCTTGTTTATGCACTCGAGCAGTTCAGGCACATAATTTTCTGTTTTAACATAAACGTGTACACTGATCATAAACCATTGTTGGGGGCATTAAATAAACCCACAAAGGATGAGTGCCTGCAACGCTGGGCGTTGCTAATTCAAGAATATGATATTAACTTACAATACATCGAAGGCAAAGCGAATATATTCGCCGATGCCTTATCACGACTCCCCGTGAACAATGACGAATCTAACACGTTGACAACAAAGCTTCACGAAGATTTACTTGTTCGAAATGAGAGCTGCAACGCCGCTCTACAAGACTACATCCCCGAAAAAGTCCCCTGGACCGAAAAGGAACTACGATCTGCTCAAACAAAAGATTCTCAGTGCAAGCAACTCTTTGGATTATTACGAAATGCCAGTACACCCTCTACTAGCACAAACCAGTCAAAAACTATTTGTAATACTATCTTAATAAACAGCCGAATAGTCCGTGGAGTGTTATATATAGTAAGAAAATTTAAAAGAGGAACCCTAAGCGACGAATTTCTTGTACCGTATCTCCTCAACAGCTTAATGCCCCAAGCGTTCAAACTGGTCCACACTGACACAACCGCCGGTCATAAGGGACCTGAAAGAACATCCAAGATATTCGCTAAAATTTTCTACAACTCACAAGAGAGACACCTGATGCAACGACTTTGTGATGACTGCGAGTTATGCACTCAAGCTAAAAAAGTACCTAAACCAATTCCTATAGAAAAATACCCTGTACCAATCCGACCCTTTCACACCATATCGTCCGACATCTTTGGCCCTCTGAGATTAACAGAAGCTGTACATCAATACATACTAACCTTCCGAGATTACACCACCAGATACACGATCCTGTTCCCATTAAAACACAAGGACACAGACTCCATCATTGACGCATTACGACAAGTCAATTCAAATTACGGATCGAGTAACGTACTAGTAACCGATAACGCTCACGAGTACACTTCCGATAAACTAATTAACTTTCTGAAATACTTCAACACCAAAAAAGTGGAAATTGCCCCGTATCACCCAGCGTCACAAGGACTCTCTGAACGAATCAACAGAGAAGTGAACAAGCTACTAAGAATCTACACCACCCAACTGGCAGTAAATGACTGGGATAAGTTACTACCAGCGATACAACTAACGATAAATAACACATACAACAGTTCAATTCGAGAGGCCCCATTCTATGCCCTGTTTGCTTACGATTCAGCAACCATTACTTTCACTCCCCCCAAACTACAATTCAGCGAAGACGAAAGAGCCTGTAAGCCGCCATAGCACCCTGCCAGCGCATGCTAGAAGGCCAAAAGGTCAACACACCCGGCGCTCTCGCTTCAGCACTGCAGCACTGCGACCACCGTTCCTCCCAGCCAGCGCCATGCCGCTGCAACTCCAAGGTCAACGGGTCAACGCAGCAGCGCCTCAACCCACGCAACTAGGCACCAGCCCTGCACTGCATCGCTGCACCACATCGTTGCCCTAACTCCACTATATTGTTTTGTATAGTTTAAGTAACCATTTTATTGTTCGTTTAAATTAGTGAACTACTAACAATTAAGTATTAGGACTTGTGTTCTCTTAACCAAGTAAGACGTATCATTCGATGTTATTTAGGTTCCCTGTACCTAAAAAACGTTTAAAAATAGTAAGGTATTTAAATTCTATTGTATGTGTTACAGATACTCAAATATCTACTATGGAATGGGTTGGCATACTCATAAGAGCTGTATCTCTTATCACGCTGACGCAAGCAGGACCTGCATTACGGGAGTATGTACCCCCACCTGCAGCAGCAAGCACCCCTGCCACTGTCATCCCTTGGCCCGGATATGCCCACATTCCAGGTGCGTTCCTCTTATCCCGAGTTAACCTAGCATTCATCAACGTAACTTGTTCGAAATACTCGTCCGATTTGGACGCTGCCTCTCAAATCGGGCGATTACTCGCTAACACTAAATTAGTTGGA
The DNA here is from genome assembly GCA_016164225.1 of Gammarus roeselii. Lineage (NCBI taxonomy): Eukaryota > Metazoa > Arthropoda > Malacostraca > Amphipoda > Gammaridae > Gammarus > Gammarus roeselii. The sequence continues at coordinate 2,071 of SDVV010000335.1, read as the reverse complement.
GGAACTCGAAATCAACTGAACAGATATGGTTTTGTGTTGTTAAAATTAGAGTCAGAATATCTGAACACTCTGCACACAATTTTCGACCTGCTTCTTTGTGATGGTCGTGGATCGGAACTGTGAACTAAGTTCTACACATTCCGCGACCAGGCCACGATAATCTGGACTATGCTAAAAAAGGCCGGAGTAACTCAAACTCAACGTATGGATAAAGAAAGCCTAAGTAATCAATCGACAATCCCTTTTACGATATCAAATAATACCACATCAGTGAATGACTAAATAAATGTACAAAGCTTCACTGACCCCAGTAATGCTCCATCCCTCCTAAACTTTCTGTCTGAAGTTAGACCCTTACTAACCGGAAGACAACAACCCCGAAACCCATTAGTAATTGGATTAGGATTAGGATTCCTGGGGAACTACATCGTTTCTAAAATTTTCGACTCCGGTAGTCAAGACAGTATTAATACCTTGAACCGAAACCTGCAACAAAATAACAAACTGATTAAGATGACCAACGAACGACTGGACATGCTGTCTATAAACGTATCTGACTCATTTGAAGCCATTAAAAAGGTTCTAGAGAAATTAGCTGAAACAGTAGAGATAGCTGATATCCACCAAGCGGTACAGTGGAATTTCGATCAACTGATAGCCAGTTTAACTGATATTAAGTCTACTTTAGGACAAGTGAAATTATTGTTTCCTTACTGGAGGAAGGTATCCAGACTCCAGAATCAATTGACCTGAAATCACTAAATAATATTGTCATAGAAGGTCGTAAATACTTCCCTTCCTTAGAATTTCCACTTGAAATATCTCGATATTAATTAGAACACGTTTGTAAAATATTGAAAATCCAAAAGGTGTCTCATCATAAATTCTTGATGGTCATACCTTTGACGTATACTACTCCGTATGAAGTATTTACTTTAATAGCACACCCCCTAAAACTATATGGGACATCCCTTGTTCTTCCTGAATTACGGAATGTAATACTCAGAGGAAACAATACATACATCATTTCTGAAAAATCGAATATGTATTCCATTTTATCAACGAACCATCTCATGTTAGAGCTAGAAACAATGTACCACGAACGAAAATCTACGTGTGAATGGGAAGCTCTTCAACAGAAAGTAACTGCTATGTCACAAATTTGTAACTACCGCAAAACCGGGTCCGCAGATACATTCATGACAGAGACGGACCAGCATAGGATAATCTACTTTTCAGAATCTACTAAAGTAACTCTGGACTGCCCGTCCCACCAGACAATAGACACCCTCATCGGGCTACATAAACTACCTTTAGCTTGTGACGTGCAGACTGACGACTTACTTTGGCCCGTCAAGCAGCTGGTCACTATCAACATTACTGATTCCAATAACTCTTTTGCATTTATCATGGAACCTACAACCCTTCCTATCATCGACGTGAATAAATCTAGTGTAGTCCACAGCAGTCTTCGGGAATTAATTAATAAAATTAACGTAGACGACCCCTTAACCATTGATTTCAATTATCATCGATTACAGCTCGAACAAGTAGCAACATATTCTATTTATGCCCAGACTATTATAAGCATAATTGTTGTCATTAATTCCCTATGCATTGCTTTTCTGTTTATCAAAAGAATATATCGCAAAAGACACGCCGCTACTATGTCAAGAGAGTCTACTTTGGACGCTCTGCAGGAAAGATTCCACGGTGTCAAGGATAGCGTACGAAATAATAAAATGTTACTAAATTTCAGAGATAGTTTACGAGAAAAAAGTGACCATATGCGAGATGTAACCAAACATGAGGCTCATCAACTCAAAAACAGACTACACCTTCCGCCTTTAGACTTTCATAAAACATATAATGTGGATGCTGGTACAAACACAGATAATCAGTCGTATCCTCCGTCAGCCTCAGTACCAGAAATGTATCCGGCCCTGCCGCGCTACAATTAATTTAGAGAGATGGCTTGTCCTCCCCAAACATTTGTTGAATGGCAATTACTTATCAAATTCATTTTCACTTTACTGAAACTTAATTCAGTACTTTAAAGAGAACGCACCGG
>SDVV010000334.1:0-24651 GCA_016164225.1 Gammarus roeselii | reverse complement strand
TAGTTATTATAGTTGTTTTAGTTGTTATAGGTGTTTTAAATGTTATAGATGTTTTAGTTTTCTAGGTGTGTAGTTGTTTTAGGTGTTTCAGTTGTTGGAGGTGTTTCAGTTGTTTAGTTGTTTTAGTTGTTCTAATTGTTTTAAATGTTCCAGTTGTTTTAGTTGATCTAGTTGTTATAGGTGTTTTAGTAGTTTAGTTGTTTTAGGTGTTCTAGCTGTTCAAAATGTTTTAGTTGTTCCAGGTGTTTTAGTTGTTTTAGTTGTTTGAGTTGTTTAGTTGTTATAGTGGTTTTAGTTGTTGTAGTTGTTTTAGTTGTTTAGGTGTTATAGTTGATTCAGGTGTTTAGTTGTTTCTAGGTGTCTTAGGTGTTGCAGGTGTTTTAGTTGTTATAGGCGTTGTATTCATTTTATGAGTTTTAGGTATTTTATTTGTTTCACGTGTTTTAGTTGTTATGGGTGTTATAGTTGTTTCAGGTGTTTTAGTTGTTTATAAGTGTTTTAGGTGTTTAAGGTGTTTTTGTATGTGTTTCTAGCTGTTTTAGGTGTTCTAGTTGTTTTAGGTGTTATGGTTGTTTCAGTTGTTTTAGTTGTTTTAGTTGTTTTAGGTGTTCTAGATGTTATAGTTGTTTCAGTTGCTTCAGTTGTATTAGATGTTTTATTTGTTCTAGCTGTTTTAGTTGTTCTAGTTGTTTTAGTTGTTAGAGTTGTTCTAGTTATTTTAGTCATTCTTGTTGTTATAGTTGTTTTAGTTGTTATAGTTTTTGTAGTTGTTTTAGGTGTTTTAGTTGTTTGAGATGGTTTAGTCGTTTTAATTATTTCAAGTGTTCTAGTTGTTTAAGTTGTTTTGATTGTTCCAGTTGTTTTATTTGTTTAGTTGTTTTAGTTGTTTTAGTGGTCATAGTGGTTTTAGTTGTTTCAGTCGTTTTAGTTGTTATATTTGTTTCAGTTGTTATAGCTGTTTAGGTGTTTTAGTTGTTTTAGGTGTTATAGTTGTTTTAGTTGTTTTAGTTGTTATAGTTGTTTTAGTTGTTTTATTTGTTTAGTCGTTTTAGTTGTTTTAATTGTTTTAGTTATTTATGTGTTTTAGTTGGTTAGTTGTTTTAGTTGTTTTAGTTGTTTTAATTGTTTAGTTGTTCTAGTTGTTTAGTTGTTTCAGTTGTTTCAGTTGTTTCAGTTGTTAAAGTTGTTTTAGTGGTTTAGTTGTTATATTTGTTTTAGTTGTTATAGTTGTCTTAGTGGTTTTAGTTGTTGTAGTTGTTTTTGTTGTTTTAGGTGTTATAGTTGTTGCAGGTGTTTTAGTTGTTTCAGTTAATTTAGTTGTTTTAGTTGTTTTAGGTGTTTAAGTTGTTATAGGTGTTTTAGTTGTCTTAGTTGTTTTAGTTGTTTTAGTTGTTATAGTTGTTTCAGTTGTTTTAGTTGTCTTAGTTGTTTTAGGTGTTCTAGTTGTTATATGTGTTTTAGTTATTTCAGGTGTTTTAGTTGTTTTAGGTGTTTTAGTTGTTCTGGGGTTTTAGATGTTATAAGTGTTTTAGGTGTTTTAGTTGTTTTGTTTGTTATGGGTGTTATAGGTGTTTTAGTTTTTTTAGTGGTTTTAGTTGTTGTAATTGTTGAAGTTGTTTTAGTTGTTTTAGTTGTTGTAGTTGTTGTAGTTGTTTATAACGTTTTAGTTGCTTTAGGTTTTATAGTTGTTTAAGTTGATTTAGTTGTTTTAGTTGTTGCAGTTGTTTTAGTTGTTTTAGTTGTTTTAGCTGCTGTAGTTGTTCAAGTTGTTCAATTTGTTTTAGTTGTTTAGTTGTTATAGTTGTTTTTTGTTGTTTAGAGTTGTTTCAGTTGTTATAGTTGTTTTATTTGTTATTGTTGATATAGTTGTTTCAGATGTTCTTGTTGTTTTAGGGGTTTTAGTTGTTTAGTTGTTATATTTGTTTTAGTTGTTATAGCTATTTTAGGTGTTTTAGTTGTTCTAGGTGTTATAGTTGTTTTAGGTGTTTTATGTTATAGTTGTTTTAGTTGTTTTGGTTATTTAGTTGTTTAGTTATTTTAGTTGTTCTAGGTGTTTTAGTTGTTTTGGGGGTTATAGTTGTTATAGGTGTTTTAGTTGTTTGGGTGTTGTAGTTTTTCTTGTTGTTTTCGTTGTTTTGGGTGTTTTAGTGGTTTTAATTGTTTTAGTTGTTTAGTTGTTCTAGTTGTTCAGTTGTTTTAGGTGTTATAGTTGTTTCAGTTGTTCTAGTTGTTTCAGTTTTGATAGGTGTTGTAGTTGTTGTAGTCGTTTTAGTTGTTTTAGTTTTTTTTAGTTGTTATAGGTGTTGTAGATGTTGTATGTGTTGTAGATATTTTAGTTGTTATAGGTGTTTTAGTTGTTGTAGGTGTTTTAGTTGATGTAGTTGTTATAGTTGTTAGTTCTTTTAGGGGTTTTAAATGTTATAGGTGTTTTAGTTTTCTAGGTGTGTTGTTGTTTTAGGTGTTTTAGTTGTTTGAGGTGTTTCAGTTGTTTAGTTGTTTTAGTTGTTCTAGTTGTTTTAAATGTTCTAGTTGTATTAGTTGATCTAGTTGTTTTAGGTGTTTTAGTTGTTTAGTTGTTTTAGGTGTTTTAGTTGTTTGAGTTGTTTAGTTGTTATAGTTGTTTTAGTTGTTGTAGTTGTTTTAGTTGTTTTAGTTGTTTTAGTTGTTATAGTTGTTTTAGTTGTTTCAGTTGTTTCAGTTGTTTCAGTTGTTATAGTTGTTCTAGGTGTTTTAGTTGTTTTGGAGTTTTTAGTTGTTTAGGTGTTTCAGTTGTTCTGGGTGTTTTAGTTGTTTTAGTTGTTTATGTTGCTTTGGGTGTTATAGTTGTTTTAGTTGTTATAGTTGTTTAGTTGTTTTAGATGTTTAGTTGTTTTCGGTGTTATAGTTGTTTCAGTTGATATAGTTGTTTCAGTTGTTATAGATGTTTTAGTTGTTGTATGTGTTTCAGTTGTTTTAGGTGTTTTAGTTGTTGTATGTGTTGTAGTTGTTGTAGTTGCTATAGTTGTTTAGTTGTTTAGTTGTTTTAGGTGTTTTAGTTGTTATATGTGTTTTAGTTGTTTAGGTGTGTAGTTGTTTTAGTTGTTCTAGTTGTTTTAGGTGTTCTAGCTAGTTGTTTTATTTATTTTAGGTGTTCTGGTTGTTTAAGTTGTTTTAGTTGATCCAGTTGTTTAGTTGTTTCAGTTGTTTTAGTTGTTTTAGTTGTCATAGTGGTTTTAGTTGTTCTAGTCGTTTTAGTTGTTAAATTTGTTTCAGTTGTTATAGCTGTTTTAGGTGTTTTTTGTTGTTTTTGGTGTTATAGTTGTTATAATTGTTTAGTTGTTATAGTTGTTGTAGGTCTTAGAGTTGTTTGAGTTGTTTTAGCTGTTTTATGTTTTATAGTTGTTTTAGGTGTTATAGTTGTTGTGATTGTTTTATTGTTTTAGTTGTTTTAGTTGTTTTAGTTGTTTTAGTTGTTTCAGTTGTTTAAGTTGTTCTAGTTGTTCAAGTTGTTCTAGTTGTTATACTTGTTTTTGTTGTTTTAGTTGTTTTATTTGTTTTAGTTGTTATAGTTGTTTTAGTTGTTTAAGGTGTTATAGTTGTCTAGTTGTTTTAGTTGTTATAGTTGTTTTAGGTGTTTCAGTTGTTTGAGGTGTTGTAGTTGTTATAGTTGTTGTAGTTGTTTCAGTTGTTTCAGTTGTTATAGTTGTTTCAGCTGATTTAGTTGTTTTAGTTTTTTTAGTTTTTATAGTTGTTTTAGTTGTTTTAGTCGTTTTAGTTGCTGTAGTTGTTTTTGTTATTCTAGTTGTTATAGTTGTTATTGTTGTTCTAATTGTTTTAGTTGATATAGTTGTTTTAGTGGTTGCAGTTGTTATAGTTGTTTTAGTTGTTGAGTTGTTCAAGTTGTTTTAGTTGTTCAGTTTTTTAGTTGTTTTAGGTGTTATAGTTGTTTTAGTTGTTTTCGGTGTTGTAGATGTTTAGTTGTTTGAGTTGTTTTAGTTGTTTTAGGTGTTCTGGTTTTTGTAGGTGTTGTAGTTGTTTTAGGTGATTTAGTTGTTAAAGGTGTTGTAGTTGTTTTATGTGTTTTAGGTATTATAGTTGTTTTAGGTGTTTTAGTTCTTTTAGGTGTTATAGTTGTTTTAGTTGTCTTAGTTTTTTTAGTGGTTCTAGTTGTCGTAGTTTTTTTAGTTGTTTTAGGTGTTATAGTTGTTTTAGGTGTTATAGTTGTTCTAGGTGTTATAAGTGTTATAGGTGTTTCAGTTGTTTAGGTGCTAAAGTTGTTTTAGAAGCTTTAGTTGTTTTAGTTGTTATAGTTGTTTTAGTTGTTCAGTTGTTTTAGTTGTTTTAGGTGTTTTAGATGCTGTAGTTGTTTTAGTTGTTTAGTTGTTCTAGTTGTTCTAGTTGTTTTAGTTGTTCTAGTTGTTCCAGTTGTTTAGTTGTTTTAGTTGTTTGAGTTGTTTGAGTTGTTTTAGTTGTTCTAGTTGTTTTCGTTGTTGCAGTTGTTTTAGTTGTTATAATTGTTTTAGATGTTATAGTTGTTTTAGTTTTTCTAGTTGTTTCAGTTGTTTTAGTTGTTTTAGTCGTCTTAGTTGTTGTAGTTATCTTAGTTGCTTTAGTTGTTATAGTTGTTATAGTATTTCTAGTTGTTTTAGTTGTTATAGTTGTTTTAGTTGTTTATGTGTTTAGTTGTTTTAGTTGTTTTAGTTGTTTAGTTGTTTTAATTGTTTAATTGTTCTAGTTGTTTTAGTTGTTTCAGTTGTTTCAGTGGTTTAGTTGTTTTAGTTGTTATAGTTGTTCGAGGTGTTTTAGTTTTTTTAGGTGTTATAGTTGTTATAGGTGTTTTAGTTATTTTAGGTGTTTAGTTGTTTTAGGTGTTAAGTTGTTTAGGTGTTTTAGTTGTTTCCATGTTTTATGTGTTATAAGTGTTTAAGGTGTTTTTTGGTGTTTTAGTTGTTCTAGTTGTTTTAGGTGTTTCACTTGTTGTATGTGTTTTAGTTGTCATAGGTGTTCTAGTTATTATAGGTGTTTTAGTTGTTTTAGGTGTTTTAGTTGTTATAGGTGTTCTTGTTGTTTTGGTGTTTTAGGTTTTTTAGGTTTTTAGTCGTTATGTCTGTTATAGGTGTTTTAGGTGTTTTAGCTTTTTTAGTTGGTTAGTTGTTTTAATTGTTGTAGTTGTTTTAGTTGTTTTAGTTCTTGTAGTTGTTTTAGTTGTTTTACTTGTTTTAGTTGTTGTAGTTGTTGAGGTGTTTTTGCTGTTTTAGGTGTTATAGTTGTTTAAGTTGTTTTAGTTGTTTTATTTGTTTTAGTTGTTTAGTTGTTTTAGTTGTTTTTAGTTCTTATAGTTGTTCTTAACTGTTTTAGTTGTTCTAGTTGTTTTAGTTGATTTAGTTGTTTAGTTGTTATAGTTGTTTAAGTTGTTTATAGTTGTTATAGTTGTTTTAGCTGTTTAGTTGTTTAAGTTGTTGTAGTTGTTTTGGTTGTTTTAGTTGTTTTATTTGTTAAATTTGTTGTAGATGTTTCAGTTGTTTCAGTTGTTATTGTTAATATAGTTGTTTAAGTTGTTTCCGTTGTTTCAGTTGTTTCAGTTGTTATAGTTTTTCAAGGGGTTTCATTTTTTTTTTTTTCTAGTTGTTTAGGTGTTTCAGTTGTTTTGGGTGTTTTAGTTGTTTCAGTTGATTATGTTGTTCTGTGTGTTATAGTTGTTTTAGTTGTTATGGTTGTTTAGTTGTTTTAGGTGTTTAGTTGTTTTCGGTGTTATAGTTGTTTCAGTTGATCTAGTTTTTTCAGTTGTTATAGGTGTTATAGTTGTTGTATGTGTTTCAGTTGTTTTAGGTGTTTTAGTTTTTATATGTGTTTTAGTTGTTTTAGGTGTGTAGTTGTTTTAGGGGTTTTAGTTGTTTGAGGTGGTTTAGTTGTTTTAATTATTTTAGGTGTTCTAGTTGTTTAAGTTGTTTTAGTTGTTCCAGTTGTTTCATGTGTTTTAGTTGTTTTAGTTGTTTTAGTTGTCGTAGTGGGTTTAGTTGTTTTAGTCGTTTTAGTTGTTATATTTGTTTCAGTTGTTATAGCTGTTTTAGGTGTTTTAGTTGTTTCAGGTGTTATAGTTGTTTTAGTTGTTTTAGGTGTTATAGTCGTTGCAGGTATTTTAGTTGTTTCAGTTAATTTAGTTTTTTTAGATGTTTTAGGTGTTTAAGTTGATATAGGGGTTTTAGTTGTTTTAGTTGTTTTAGTTGTTATAGTTGTTTCAGTTGTTCTAGTTGTTTTAGTTGTTTTAGGTGTTATAGTTGTTATAGGTGTTTTAGTTGTTATGAGTCGTTCCAATTGTTTCAGTTGTTTGGTTGTTTTATTCGTTCTAGCTGTTTTTGTTGTTCAAGTTGTTTTAGTTGTTCTAGTTGTTATAGTTGTTTTAGTTATTCTGGTTGTTTTAGTTTTTATAGTTGTTTTAGTTGTTATGGTTGTTATAGGATTTAGTTGATATAGGTGTTTTAGGTGTTTTAGGTGTATTAAGGGTTTTAGGTGTTTGTGTGTTATATGTGTTTTACGTGTTTTAGGTGTTTTAGGTGTTATAGTTGTTATAGTTGTTTTATGTGTTACATTTGTTTCAGGTGTTTTAGTTGTTATAGGTGTTATAGTTATTTTAGGTGTTTAGTTGTTTTAGTTGTTATAGTTGTTATAGGTGTTTTATTTGTATTGGTGTTTCAGGTGTTATAGGTGTTTTAGGTGTTAAATGTGTTGCATACGTACTAGTTGTTTTAGTTGTTATAGGTGTTCTAGTTGTTATAGGTGTTTTAGTTGTTATAGGCGTTATAGTAATTTTAGGTGTTTAGTTGTTTTAGGTGATATAGTTGTTATATGGGTTTTAGTTGTTATGGTGTTCTAGGTGTTTTAGGTGTTGTAGGTGTTGTATGTGTTCTAGTTGTTTTAGTTGTTTTAGGTGTTATAGTTGTTTTAGGTGTGGTATTTGTTATATGTGTTTTAGTTATTTCAGGTGTTTTAGTTGTTTTAGGTGTTCTAGTTGTTTTGGGGTTTTAGATGTTATAAGTGTTTTAGGGGTTTTAGTTGTTTTGTTTGTTAAAGGTGTTATAGGTGTTTTAGTTTTATAGTTGTTTTAGTTGTTTTAATTGTTGTAGTTGTTTTAGTTGTTTTAGTTGTTGTAGTTGTTTTAGTTGTTGTAGTTGTTGTAGTTGTTTATGGCGTTCTAGTTGTTTTAGGTGTTATAGTTGTTTAAGTTGATTTAGTTGTTTTAGTTGTTTCGATTGTTTTAGTTGTTTTAGTTGTTTTAGCTGTTTTAGTTGTTCAAGTTGTTTAATTTGTTTTAGTTGTTTAATTGTTATAGTTGTTTTTGTTGTTTATAGTTGTTTCAGTTGTTATAGTTGTTTTAGTTGTTAATGTTGTTATATTTGTTTCAGATGTTTTTGTTGTTTTAGTTGTTTTAGTTGTTTAGTTGTAATATTTGTTTTAGTTGTTATAGCTGTTTTAGGTGTTTTAGTTGTTCTAGGTGTTATAGTTGTTTTCCGTGTTTTAGTTAAGTTGTTTGGGTGTTTTAATTGTTTTAGTTGTTTTCGTTGTTCTGGGTGTTTTAGTTGTTTTAATTGTTTTAGTTGTTTAGTTGTTCTAGGTGTTTAGTTGTTTTCGGTGTTATAGTTGTTTCAGTTGTTCTAGTTGTTTCAGTTGTGATAGGTGTTGTAGTTGTTGTAGTTGTTTTAGTTGTTTTAGGTTTTATAGTTGTTATAGGTGTTGTAGATGTTTTATGTGTTGTAGATATTTTAGTTGTTTTAGGTGTTTTAGTTGTTTGTAGATGTTTTAGTTGTTGTAGTTGTTATAGTTGTTTTAGTTGTTTTAGGTGTTTTTGTTGTTATAGATGTTTTAGTTTTCTAGGTGTGTAGTTGTTTTAGGTGTTTCAGTTGTTTGAGGTGTTTCCGTTGTTTAGTTGTTTTAGTTGTTCGAATTGTTTTAAATGTTCTAGTTGTTTTAGTTGATCTAGTTGTTATAGGTGTTTTAGTTGTTCAGTTGTTTTAGGTGTTCTAGTTGTTCAAGTTGTTTTAGTTGTTCCAGGTGTTTTAGTTGTTTTAGTTGTTAGAGTTGTTAAGTTGTTATTGTGGTTTTAGTTGTTGTAGTTGTTTTAGTTGTTTAGGTGTTATAGTTGATTCAGGTGTTTAGTTGTTTCTAGGTCTTTTAGGTGTTCTAGGAGTTTCTATATGTTATAGGTTTTGTAGGTGTTTCAGGTGTTTTAGCTGTTATAGGTGTTGTAGTTGTTTTATGTGTTTTAGGTATATAGTTGTTTCAGGTGTTTTAGATGTTTTGAGTGTTTTAGTTGTTATAGTTGTTTTAGTTGTTTTAGATTGTTATAGTTGTTTGAGTTGTTTCAGTTGTTTCAGTTGTTTCAGTTGTTTCAGTTGTTTCAGTTGTTTCAGTTGTTATAGTTGTTCTAGTTGTTTTAGTTGTTTTGGAGTTTTTTAGTTGTTTAGGTGTTTTAGTTGTTTTGGGGGTTCTAGTTGTTTTAGTTGTTTATGTTGTTTTTGGTGTTATAGTTGTTTTAGTTGTTAGACTTGTTTAGTTTTTTAGGTGTTTAGTTGTTTTCGGTGTTATAGTTGTTTCAGTTGATATAGTTGTTTCAGTTGTTAAAGGTGTTTTAGTTGTTGTATGTGTTTCAGTTGTTCTAGGTGTTTTAGTTGTTGTAGGTGTTTTAGTTGTTGTAGTTGTTATAGTTGTTTAGTTGTTTTAGGTGTTTTAGTTGTTATAGGTGTTTTAGTTGTTTAGGTGTGTAGTTGTTTTAGGTGTTATAGTTGTTTGAGGTTGTTCAGTTGTTTTAGTTGTTTTAATTGTTTTAAATGTTCTAGTTGTTTTAGTTGTTCTAGTTGTTTTAGGTGTTATAGTTGTTTCGATTATTTTAGGTATTCTAGTTGTTTAAGTTGTTTTAGTTGTTCCAGTTGTTTTAGTTGTTTCAGTTGTTTTAGTTGTTTTAGGTGTAATAGTTGTTTTAGACGTTTTAGTTGTTATAGTTGTTGTAGGTCATATAGTTGTTTGAGGTGTTATAGTTGTTTTATGTTATAACGTTGTTTTAGGTGTTTTAATTTTTATAGTTGTTTTAGGTGATACAGTTGTTTTAGTTGTTTTAGATTTTCTAGTTGTTTTAGTTGTTTTAGTTGTTTTAGTTGTTCTAGTTGTTCTAGTTGTTTCAGTTGTTATAGTTGTTTTAGTTGTTTTAGTTGTTGCAGTTGTTTTAGTTTTTATAGTTGTTTTAGTTGTTTTAGTTGTTTAAGGTGTTATAGTTGTTTAGTTGTTTTAGTTGTTATAGTTGTTTTAGGTGTTTCAGTTGTTTGAGTTGTTTTAGTTGTTTTATGTGTTGTATTCGTTTTAAGTGTTCTAGTTCTCTTAGGCGTTATAGGTGTAACAGGTGTTTTATGTGTTCTATTTATTTTAGGTGTTTATGTGTTTTAGTGGTTTTAGTTGTTGTAGATGTTTTAGTTATTGTAGGTGTTGTAGTTGTTTTAGGTGATTTAGTTGTTATAGGCGTTGTAGTTGTTGTATGTGTTTTAGGTATTCTAGTTGTTTTAGGTGTTATAGTTGTTTTAGTTGTTAAAGTTGTTTTAGTTGTTTAGTTATTTTAGTTGGTTTAGGTGTTTAGTTGTTGTAGTTGTTTTAGTTGTTTTAGTTGTTTAGTTGTTCTAGTTGTTCTAGTTGTTCTAGTTGTTTTAGTTGTTGCAGTTGTTTTAGTTGTTTTAGTTGTTTGAGTTGTTTGAGTTGTTTAGTTGTTTTAGTTGTTTTAGTTGTAACAGTTGTTTTAGTTGTTATAGTTGTTTCAGCTGTTATAGTTGTTTTAGTTGTTTAAGTTGTTATAGTTGTTTTAGTTATTATAGTCGTTTTAGTTGTTTTAGTTGTTTTATTTGTTTTAGTTGTTATAGTTGTCTTAGTGGTATTAGTTGTTGTAGTAGTTGTAGTTGTTATAGGTGTTATAGTTGATGCAGGTGTTTTAGTTGTTAATGGGTGTTATTGGTCTTTTAGGTGTTTCTAGTTGTTTCTAGGTGATTTAGTTGATTAGGTGTTTAAGTTGTTTCAGTTCATTTAGTTGTTTTAGTTGTTTTAGGTGTTTAAGTTTTTATAGGTGTTTTAGTTGTTTTAGTTGTTTTAGTTGTTATAGTTGTTTCAGTTGTTTTAGTTGTTTTAGTTGTTTTGGGTGTTCTTGTTGTTATAGGTGTTTTAGTTGTTTAGTCGTTCCAGTTGTTTCAGTTGTTTTAGTTGTTTTATTTGTTCTAGCTGTTTTAGATGTCCAAGTTGTTTTAGTTGTTCTAGTTGTTATAGTTGTTTTAGTTATTTTGTTGTTTTAGTTGTTATAGTTGTTCTAGTTGTTATGGTTGTTCTAGTTGTTTTAGTTGTTTTAGTTGTTTTAGGTGTTCTAGTTGTTTTAGTATTATAGTTGTTATATGTGTTTTAGGTGTTTTAGGTGTATTGAGGGTTGTAGGTGTATGTGTGTTACATGTGTTTTATGTGTTATAGGTGTTTTAGGTGTTTTAGGTGTATTGAGGGTTGTAGGTGTTTGTGTGTTACATGTGTTTTATGTGTTATATGTGTTTTAGGTGTTATAGTTGTTATAGTTGTTTTATGCGTTTTAGTTGTTTCATGTGTTCTAGTTGTTATAGGTGTTATAGTTATCCTATGTGTTTAATTGTTTTAGGTGTTATAGTTGTTATAGGTGTTTTAGTTGTTTCGGTGTTTTAGGTGTTTCTAGGTGTTGTAGGTGTTGTATATGTTCTAGTTGTTTTAGTTGTTTTAGGTGTTCTAGTTGTTTTAGTTGTTTTAGTTGTTATAGGTGTTTTAGTTGTTTTAGGTGTTTAGTCGTTTTAGGTGTTATAGTTGTTAAAGGTGTTTTAGTTGTTTGGTGTTTTAGGTGTTTTAGGTGTTGTAGGTGTTGTATGTGTTCTTGTTGTTTTAGTTGTTTTAGGTGTTATAGTTGTTATAGGTGTTGTAGTTGTTATATGTGTTTTAGTTATTTCATGTGTTTTAGTTGTTTTAGGTGTTTTAGTTATTTTGGTGTTTGGATGTTATGAGTGTTTTAGGTGTTTTAGTTGTTTTGTTTGTTATAGGTGTTATAGGTGTTTTAGTTTTTGTAGTTGTTTTAGTTGTTTTAATTGTTGTAGTTGTTTTAGTTGTTTTAGTTGTTGTAGTTGTTTTAGTTGTTGTAGTTGTTGTAGTTGTTTATGGTGTTTTAGTCGTTTTAGGTGTTATAGTCGTTTAAGTTGATTTAGTTGTTTTAGTTGTTTCAGTTGTTTTTAGTTGTTTTAGTTGTTTTAGCTGTTCTAGTTGTTCAAGTTGTTCAAGTTGTTTTAGTTGTTTAGTTGTTATAGTTGTTTAAGTTGTTTATAGTTGTTACAGTTGTTATAGTTGTTTTAGTTGTTATTGATGTTATAGTTGTTTAGTTGTTTTTGTTGTTCTGGTTGTTTTAGTTGTTTTAGTTGTTTAGTTATTTTATTTGTTTTAGTTGTTATAGCTGTTTTAGGTGTTTTAGTTGTTCTAGGTGTTATAGTTGTTTAGTTGTTCAGTTGTTATTGTTGTTTTAGGTGTTTCAGTTGATTGAGGTGTTCTAGTTGTTATATGTTTTATAGTTGTTTTAGGTGTTTTAGTTGTTATAGATGTTTTAGTAGTTTTGGTTGTTTAGTTGTTTAGTTGTTTTAGTTGTTCTAGGTGTTTTAGTTGTTTTGGGGGTTATAGTTGTTATAGGTGCTTTAGTTGTTTGGTGTTTTAGGTGTTTTAGGTGTTGTAGGTGTTGTATGTGTTCTAGTTGTTATAGTTGTTTAAGGTGTTATAGTTGTTTAAGGTGTTGTAGTTGTTATATGTGTTTAAGTTATTTCATATGTTGTAGTTGTTTTAGGTGTTTGGTTGTTTTGGTGTTCAGATGTTATAAGTGTTTTAGGTGTTTCAGTTGTTTTGTTTGTTATAGGTGTTATAGGTGTTTTAGTTTTTGTAGTTGTTTCAGTTGTTCTAGTTGTTTCAGTTGTGATAGGTGTTTTAGTTGTTGTAGTTGTTTTAGTTGTTTTAGGTGTTATAGTTGTTGTAGGTGTTGTTGATGTTTCATGTGTTGTAGATATTTTAGTTGTTTTAGGTGTTTTAGTTGTTGTAGGTGTTTTAGTTGTTGTAGTTGTTATAGTTGTTTTAGTTGTTTTAGTTGTTTTAGGTGTTTTAGTTGTTATAGGTGTTTTAGTTTATTAGGTGTGTAGTTGTTTTAGGTGTTTTAGTTGTTTGAGGTGTTTTGTTGTTTAGTTGTTTCAGTTGTTCTAATTGTTTTAAATATTCTAGTTGTTTTAGTTGATATAGTTGTTTTAGGTGTTTTAGTTGTTCTAGTCGTTTTAGGTGTTCTAGTTGTTCTAGTTTTTTTAGTTGTTTTAGTTGTTGTAGTTGTTTTAGTTGTTTAAGTTGTTTGAGTTGTTTTAGTTGTTATAGTTGTTGTAGTTGTTTCAGTTGTTTCAGTTGTTATAGTTGTTTTAGCTGATATAGTTGTTTTAGTTTTTTTAGTTATTATAGTTGTTTTAGTTGTTTTAGTCGTTTCAGTTGTTGTAGTAGTTTTTGTTGTTCTAGTTGTTCTAGTTGTTATTGTTGTTCTAGTTGTTTTAGTTGTTAAAGTTGTTTTAGTGGTTGCAGTTGTTCTAGTTGTTATAGTTGTTGAGTTGTTTTTTAGTTGTTTTAGTTGTTTAGTTTTTTAGTTGTTTTAGGTGTTATAGTTGTTTTAGTTGTTTTAGGTGTTATAGTTGTTTAAGTTGTTTCAGCTGTTATTGTTGTTTTAGTTGTTTTAGTTGTTATAGTTGTTTTAGTTGTTATAGTCGTTTTAGTTGTTTTAGTTGTTTTAGTTGTTTATGTTTTATAGTTGTTTTAGATGTTTTCGTTGTTTAAGTTGTTTTAATTGTTTAGTTGTTCTAGTTATTTTAGTTGTTCCAGTTGTTTCAGTTGTTTCATTTGTTATAGTTGTTTTAGTTGTTTTAGTTGTTTTAGTTGTTATATTTGTTTTAGTTGTCATAGTTGTCATAGTGGTTTTAGTTGTTGTAGTTGTTATAGTTGTTCTAGTTGTTATGGTTGTTCTAGTTGTTTTAGTTGTTTTAGTTGTTTAGGTGTTTTAGTTGTTATAGGATTTTAGTTGTTATAGGTGTTTTAGGTGTATGGAGGGTTGTAGGTGTTTGTGTGCTACAGGTGTTTTATGTGTTTTAGGTGTTATTGTTGTTATAGTTGTTTTATGCGTTTTAGTTGTTTCATGTGTACTAGTTGTTATAGGTGGTTATAGTTATTTTATGTGTTTAGTTGTTTAGGGTGTTATAGTTGTTATTGGTGTTACAGTTGTTTCGGTGTTTTAGGTGTTTTAGGTGTTGTAGGTGTTGTATATGTTCTAGTTGTTTTAGTTGTTTTAGGTGTTCTAGTTGTTTTAGGTGTTTTAGTTGTTATAGGTGTTTTAGTTGTTTTAGGTGTTTAGTCGTTTAGGTGTTATAGTTGTTAAAGGTGTTTTAGCTGTTTGGTGTTTTAGGTGTTTTAGGTGTTGTAGGTGTTGTATGTGTTCTAGTTTTTTTAGTTGTTTTAGGTGTTATAGTTGTTATAGGTGTTGTAGTTGTTATATGTGTTTTAGTTATTTCATGTGTTTTAGTTGTTTTAGGTGTTTTAGTTATTTTGGTGTTTAGATCTTATGAGTGTTTTAGGTGTTTTAGTTGTTTTGTTTGTTATAGGTGTTTTAGTTTTTGTAGTTGTTTTAGTTGTTTTAGTCGTTTTAATTGTTATAGTTGTTTAAGTTGATTTAGTTGTTTTAGTTGTTTCAGTTGTTTGTAGTTGTTATAGTTGTTTTAGCTGTTTTAGTCGTTCAAGTTGTTCTAGTTGTTTTAGTTGTTTAGTTGTTATAGTTGTTTAAGTTGTTTATAGTTGTTTCAGTTGATATAGTTGTTTTAGTTGTTATTGTTGTTATAGTTGTTTTGTTGTTTTTGTTGTTCTAGTTGTTTTAGTTGTTTTAGTTGTTTAGTTATTTTATTTGTTTTTGTTGTTATAGCAGTTTTAGGTGTTTCAGTTGATTGAGGTGTTCAAGTTGTTATATGTTTTATAGTTGTTTTAGGTGTTTTAGTTGTTATAGTTGTTTTAGTTGTTTTGTTGTTAGTTGTTTAGTTGTTTTAGTTGTTCTAGGTGTTTTAGTTGTTTCGGGGGTTATAGTTGTTATAGGTGCTTTAGTTGTTTAGTGTTTTAGGTGTTATAGGTGTTGTAGGTGTTGTATGTGTTCTAGTTGTTCTAGTTGTTTTAGGTGTTAGAGTTGTTTTAGGTGTTGTAGTTGTTATATGTGTTTTAGTTATTTCATGTGTTTTTCTTGTTTTTGGTGTTCTAGTTGTTTTGGTGTTTAGGTGTTATAAGTGTTTTAGGTGTTTTAGTTGTTTTGTTTGTTATAGGTGTTATAGGTGTTTTAGTTTTTGTAGTTGTTTCAGTTGTTCTAGTTGTTTCAGTTGTGATAGGTGTTATGGTTGTTGTAGTTGTTTTAGTAGTTTTAGGTGTTATAGTTGTTATAGTTGTTGTAGATGTTTTATGTGTTGTAGATATTTTAGTTGTTTTATGTGTTTTAGTTGTTGTAGGTGTTTTAGTTGTTGTAGTTGTTATAGTTGTTTTAGTTGTTTTAGTTGTTTTAGGTGTTTTAGTTGTTAAAGATGTTTTAGTTTTTTAGGTGTGTAGTTGTTTTAGGTGTTTTAGTTGTTTGAGGTGTTTTATTGTTTAGTTGTTTTAGTTGTTCTAATTGTTTAAAATGTTTTAGTTGTTTTAGTTGATCTAGTTGTTATAGGTGTTTTAGTTGTTCTATTTGTTTTAGTTGTTTTAGGTGTTCTAGTTGTTCAAGTTGTTTTAGTTGTTCCAGGTGTTTTAGTTGTTTTAGTTGTTTGAGTTGTTTAGTTGTTATAGTGGTTTTAGATGTTGTAGTTGTTTTAGTTGTTTAGGTGTTTTAGTTGTTTCAGGTGTTTAATTGTTTCTATGTGTTTTAGGTGTTCGAGGAGTTTCTTGCTGTTTTAGGTGTTATAGGAGTTTCAGGTGTTGTAGTTGTTATAGGTGTTGTGGTTGTTTTATGCGTTTAGGTATTTTAGTTGTTCAGGTATTTTAGTTGTTTCAGGTGTTTTGTTGTTTTATGTGTTATTGTTGTTCAAGTTGTTTTAGTTGTTTTAGTTGTTATAGTTGTTATAGTTGTTTTAGAGGTTTTAGTTGTTGTAGTTGTTTTAGTTTTTTTATGCGTTATAGTTGTTTCAGGTGTTCTAGTTGTTTATAGGTGTTCTAGGTGATATAGGTGTTTCAGGTGTTTATAGTTGTTTTATGTGTTTTAGTTGTCTGGGTGTTCTAGTTGATTCAGTTGTTTAGTTGTTTTAGTTGTGTTAGGTGTTTTAGTTGTTAAAGTTGTTTAAGTTATTTCAGTAGTTTCAGTTGTTTCAGTTGTTTAGTTGTTTTATTTGTTCCAGCTGTTTTAGTTGTTCTAGTTGTTTTGGTTGTTTTAGTTGTTATAGTTGTTTTAGTTATTTTAGTTGTTCTAGTTGTTCTAGTTGTTTAGTTGTTATAGATGTTTTAGTTGTTTTAGTTGTTTTAGGTGTTCTAATTGTTATAGGATTTGAGTTGTTGTAGGTGTTTTAGGTGTTTTAGGTGTATTAGGTGTTCTAGGTGTTATATGTGTTAAAGGTGTTATAGGTGTTTTAGGTGTTTTAGGTGTTGTAGGTGTTGTAGTTGTTTTAGTTGTTTTAGGTGTTTTTTAGTTGTTTTAGGTGTTATAGTTCTTATAGGTGTTTCAGTTATTTGGGTGTTTTAGTTGTTTAGGTGTTTTAGTTATTTTAGGTGTTTTAGTTGGTCCAGTTGTTCTAGTTGTTTTAGTTGTTCAGTTGTTATAGCGGTTTTAGTTGTTTTAGTTGTTATATTTGTTTCAGTTGTTATAGCTGTTTTAGGTGTTTTAGTTGTTTGAAGTGTTATAGTTGTTTTAGTTGTTTTAGTTGTTATAGTTGTTGTAGGTGTTATAGTTGTTTGAGGTGTTTTAGTTGTTTTTTGTTTTATAGTTGTTTTAAGTGTTTTAGTTGATTAGCTGTTTTAGTTGTTCTAGTTGTATTAGTTGTTTTAGTTGTTTTAGTTTTTTTAGTTGTTATAGTTGTTTAGTTGTTTTAGTCGTTTTAGTTGTTGTAGTTGTTTTTGTTGTTCTAGTTGTTATAGTTGTTATTGTTGTTCTAGTTGTTTTAGTTGTTATAGTTGTTTTAGTGGTTGCAGTTGTTCTAGTTGTGTTAGTTGTTGAGTTGTTTTTAGTTGTTTTAGTTGTTCAGTTTTTTTAGTTGTTATAGGTGTTATAGTTGTTTTAGTTGTTTTAGGTGTTATAAGGGTTCTAGTTGTTTCAGTTGTTTTAGTTGTTTGAGGTGTTTTAGTTGTTTTCGGTGTTATAGTTGTTTAGTTGTTTAGTTATTTGAGTTGTTTTAGTTGTTTTAGGTGCTCTGGTTGTTGTAGGTGTTTTAGTTGTTTTAGTTGTTATAGTTGTTCTAGTTGTTTAGTTGTTTTAGTTGTTTTAGGTGTTATAGATGTTGTAGTTGTTTGAGTTGTTTAGTTGTTCTAGTTGTTCTAGTTGTTTTAGTTGTTCTAGTTGTTCCAGTTGTTTTAGTTGTTTTAGTTGTTTGAGTTGTTTTAGTTTGTTTTAGTTGTTCTCGTTGTTTCAGTTGTTTTAGTTGTTATAATTGTTTTAGATGTTATAGTTGTTTTTGTTTTTCTAGTTGTTTTAGTTGTTTTAGTTGTTTTAGTTGTTATAGATGTTGTAGTTGTTTTAGTTGTTTAGTTGTTCTAGTTGTTCTAGTTGTTTTAGTTGTTCTAGTTGTTCCAGTTGTTTCAGTTGTTTCAGTTGTTTAGTTGTTTTAGTTGTTATAGTTGTTCAAGGTGATTTAGTTGTTTTATGTGTTATAGTTGTTATAGGTGTTTTAGTTATTTTAGGTGTTTTAATTGTTTTAGGTGTTTAGTTGTTTATGTGTTTTAGTTGTTTTCGTGTTTTAGGTGTTTTATGTGTTTAAGGTGTTTTTGGTGTTTAGTTGTTCCAGTTGTTCTAGTTGTTCTAGGTGTTTCACTTGTTTTAGGTGTTTTAGTTGTCATAGGTGTTCTAGTTATTATAGGTGTTTTAGTTGTTATAGGTGTTTGAGTTGTTATAGGTCTTGGAGTTGTTTTATGTGTTTTGGGTATTTTAGTTGTTGCAGGTGTTTTAGTTGTTTAATGTGTTATAGTTGTTTTAGGTGTTTTAGTTGTTTAGTTGTTGTAGTGGTTTTAGTTGTTGTAGTTGTTTTAGTTGTTAAGGTGTTATAGTTGTTTCAGGTGTTCTAGTTGTTTATAGGTGTTATAGGTGTTTTAGGTGTATCTAGTTGTTTTAGGTGTTATAGTTGTTAAAGGTGTTTTAGTTGTTTCAGTTGTTTTAGTTGTTTTAGTTGTTCTAGGTGTTATAGTTGTTTTAGTTGGTTTAGTTGTCTTAGTTATTTTAGTTCTTTTAGTTGTTATAGTTGTTTTATTTGTTATAGTTGTTTAGTTGTTTTAGTTGTTTTAGTTGTTTTAGGCGTTTTAGTTGTTATAGGCGTTCTAGTTGTTTTGGTGTTTTTGGGTTTTTTGGGTGTTCTAGTTGTTGTGTCTGTTATAGGTTTTTTATGTGTTTTATTTTTTTTAGTTGTTTAGTTGTTTTAATTGTTGTAGTTGTTTTAGTTGTTTCAGTTCTTGTAGTTTTTTTATGTTGTTTCAGTTGTTTAGTTGTTGTAGTTGTTTCAGGTGTTTTAGTTGTTGTAGGTGTTATAGTTGTTCAAGTTGTTTTAGTTGTTATAGTTGTTATAGTTGTTTTAGTTGTTTTAGTTGTTATAGTTGTTTTTAGCTGTTTTAGTTGTTCTAGTTGTTTTAGTTGTTTTAGTTGTTTAGTTGTTATAGTTGTTTTAGTTGTTTATAGTTGTTATGGTTGTTTTAGTTGTTTTAGTTGTTGTAGTTGTTTTGATTGTTTTAGTTATTATATTTGTTAAAGTTGTTGTAGATGTTTCAGTTGTTTCAGTTGTTATTTTTGTTATAGTTTTTAAAGTTGTTTTTGTTGTTTTAATTGTTTTAGTTGTTTTCGTGGTTCTATTTGTGGTTGTTATTATAGCTGTTGTAGGTGTTTTAGTTGTTTTAGGTGTTATGATTGTTTTAGTTGTTTTAGTTTTTATAGTTATTCAGGTGTTTTAGTTGTTTTATGTGTTATAGCTGTTTTAGGTGTTATATTTGTTTTAGTTATTCTAGTTGTTTTAGGTGTTATAGTTGTTATAGGTGTTTAAATTGTTTAAGGTGTTAAAGGTGTTTAAGGTGTTATAGGGGTTTTAGATGTTTTAGGTGTTATAGTTGTTGTAGGCGTTTTAGTTGTTTAGTTGTTTTGGTTGTTATAGTTGATTTAGTTGTTCTAGTTGTTATAAGTGTTTCCACTTGTTTGAGTTGTTTAAGGTGTTTTAGTTGTTTTAGTTGTTTTAGTTGTTTAGGTGTTTTAGTTGTTCTATGTGTTTAGTTGATCTAGTTGTTTCAGTTGTTTTAGTTGGTATAGGTGTTGTAGTTGTTATAGGTGTTATAGTTGTTTATAGGTGTTCAAGTTATTCATGGTGTTTTAGTTGTTTATTATGTGTTGTAGGTGTTGTAGGTGTTATAGGTGTTGTAGTTGTTTAATGTGTTATAGTTGTTCTAGTTGTTTGAAATGTTTTAGTTGTTATAGTTGTTTTAGTTATTTTAGTTGTTGTAGTTTTCTAGTTGTTTCAGTTGTTATAGGTGTTATAGTTGTTTAAGGTGTTCTAGGTGTTTAAGGTGTTTTAGTTGTTTTAGGTGTTATAGTTGTTTTAGTTGTTTTAGTTGTTTTAGTTGTTTTATTTGTGTAGTTGTTATGGGTGTTTTCGTTGCTTGAGGTGTTTTAGTTGTTTTATGTGTTATAGGTGTTTTAGTTGTTTAGGTGTTCTTGTTGTTTTAGGTGTTATAGTTGTTATAGGTGTTGTAGTTGTTTCATGTGTTATATATATTTTAGTTGTTTATGTGTTTTAGTTGTTGTAGGTGTTTTAGTTGTTGTAGTTGTTATAGTTGTTTTAGGTGTTTTAGTTGTTATAGGTGTTTCTGTTGTTTTTAGGTGTGTAGTTGTTTAGGTGTTTTAGTTGTTTGAGGTGAATTAGTTGTTTAGTTGTTTTAGTTGTTTTAATTGTTTTAAATGTTCTAGTTGTTTTAGTTGTTATAGTTTTTAGGTGTTTTAGTTGTTTAAGTTGTTTTAGGCGTTCTAGTTGTTGAAGTTGTTTTAGTTGTACCAGGTGTTTTAGTTGTATTAGATGTTTTAGTTGTTCGAGTTGTTATAGTGGTTCTAGTTGTTGTAGTTGTTTTAGTTGTTTTATGTGTTATAGTTGTTGCAGGTGTTTAGTTGTTTCTAGGCGTTTCAGGTGTTATAGGTGTTTAGTTGCTTTAGGTGTTATAGTTGTTGCAGGTGATTCAATTGTTTATAGTTGTTTTAGTTGTTTTAGTTGTTTCAGTTGTTGTATTTGTTTTAGTTGTTTAGTTGTTTTAGTTGTTTTAGTTGTTTTAGTTGTTCTAGTTGTTCTAGTTATTATAGTTGTTTTAGTTGTTTCTGTTGTTATAGTTGTTTTAGTTGTTTTAGTTGTTATATTTGTTATAGTTGTTGTAGCTGTTTAAGGTGTTTTAGTAGTTTTAGGTGTTATAGTTGTTTAGTTGTATTAGTTGTTATAGTTGTTTCAGTTGTCATAGTTGTTATAGTTATTTTAGTTGTTTTTGTTGTTTAGTTGTTCTAGTTGTTCAGTTGTTATATTTGTTATAATTTTTATAGTTGTTTTTAGGTGTTTATTTGTTTAAGGTGTTATAATTGTTTTAGTTGTTTAGTTGTTATCGTTGTTTTAGGTGTTATAGTTGTTTGAGGTGTTTCAGTTGTTATATGTTTTATAGTTGTTTTATGTGTTTAAGTTGTTTTAGTTGTTTTAGTTGTTTAGTTGTTTAAGTTGTTTTAGTTGTTCTAGTTGTTCTAGTTGTTTTAGTTATTTTAGTTGTTTTATGTGTTATATTTGTTTTAGGTGTTCTCGTTCTCTTAGGTGTTATAGGTGTTACAGGTGTTTTATGTGTTTTAGTTTTTTAGGTGTTTTATGTGTCTTAGGTGTTTAGTTGGTTGAGTTGGTTTAGTTGTTTTAATTGTTTTAGGTGTTCAAGGTGTTATATGTGTTCTAGTTGTTTTAGTTGTTTTAGATGTTTTAGTTGTTGTAGTTGTTTTAGTTGTTTCAGTTTTTTTTGTTGTTCTAGTTGTTTTAGTTGTTATAGTTGTTATAGTTGTTTTAGTTGTTTTAGTTGTTATAGTTGCTATATTTTTTTTAGTTTTTTTAAGTGTTATAGTTGTTATAGTTGTTATAGTTGCTTTAGTTGTTGTAGTTGTTTTAGTTGTTTTAGTTGTTGTAGTTGTTCTAGTTGTTTTAGTTGTTTTAGTTGTTGTAGTTGTTATAGGTGTTTAAGTAGTTTTAGGTGTTATAGTTGTTTAAGTTGTTTTAGTTGTTTTAGTTGTTTAAGTTGTTTAGTTGTTATAGTCGTTCTAGTTGTTATAGCTGTTCTAGTTGTTCAAGTTGTTCTAGTTGCTTAAGTTGTTTAGTTGTTATAGTTGTTTTAGTGGTTTACAAGTTGTTTTAGTTGTTATAGTTGTTGTAGTTGTTGCAGTTATTTTATTTGTTTTAGTTGTTTTAGTTGTTTTAGTTGTTTGAGTTGTTTGAGTTGTTTTAGGTGTTTTAGTTGTTATAGTTATTTCTGTTGTTTCAGTTGTTTCAGTTGTTTCAGTTGTTTTATTTGTTCTAGCTGTTTTAGTTGTTCTGGTTGTTTTAGTTGTTATAGTTGTTTTAGTTATTTTAGTTATTCTAATTGTTATAGTTGTTTTAGTTTTTATAGTTGTTTTAGTTGTTATAGTTGTTTTAGGTGTTCCAATTGTTATAGGATTTTAGTTGTTATAGGTGTTATAGGTGTTTAAGGTGTATTAGGTGTTATAGGTGTTATATGTGTTATAGGTTATTAGGTGTTATTGGTGTTTTAGGTGTTTTAGGTGTTGTAGTTGTTTTAGTTGTTTTAGGTGTACTAGTTGTTTAGGTGTTTTAGTTGTTATAGGTGTTTTAGTTATAATAGGTGTTTTAGTTGTTTAGGTGTTTTAGTGGTTTTATGTGTTTTAGTTGTTTTGGTGTTTTAGGTGTTATAGGTGTTGTAGGTGTTTCAGGTGTTTTATGTGTTCTAGTTGTTTCAAGTGTTTCAGTAGTTTCAGGTGTTTTAGTTATTAAAGGTGTTATAGTTATTTCAGGTGTTTTAGTTTTTTCAGGAGTTTAGTTGTTATATGTGTTTTAGTTGTTTGGTGTTTTAGGTGTTTTAGGGGTTTTAGTTGTTTTGTTTGTTATAGGTGTTATAGGTGTTTGAGTTTTTTAGTTGTTTTAGTTGTTTTAATTGTTGTAGTTGCTTTAGTTGTTCTAGTTGTTGTAGTTGTTTCAGTTGTTTCAGTTATTTTAGTTGTTGTAGTTGATACGTGTTTTAGTTGTTTTAGGTGTTATAGTTGTTTTAGTTGTTTTCAGCTGTTTTAGTGGTTGTAGCTGTTTCTAGTTGTTGTATTTGTTTAGTTGTTATAGTTGTTTCAATTGTTTATAGTTGTTTTAGTTGTTTTAGTTGTTTTAGTTTTTGTAGTTGATTTAGTTGTTTAGTTGTTTTAGTTGTCTTAGTTGTTTTAGTTGTTTTAGTTGTTATAGTTGTTTTAGTTGTTATCGTTGTTTTAGTTGTTTTAGTTGTTTCTGTTGTTATAGTTGTTTTAATTGTTTTAGTTGTTATGTTTGTTATAGTTGTTATAGCTGAATTAGGTGTTTTAGTTGTTTTAGGTGTTATAGTTGTTTAGTTGTTTTAGTTGTTATAGTTGTTTTAGTTGTTATAGTTGTTTTAGTTGTTTTAGTTGTTTTTGTTGTTTAGTTGTTTTAGTTGTTCAGTTGTTAATTTGGTTTAGTTGTAATAGTTGTTATAGGTGTTTTAGTTGTTTTACGTCTCATAGTTAATTTATGTGTTTAGGTTGTTTTAGTTGTTTTAGTTGTTTAGTTGTTTTAGTTGTTCTAGTTGTTCTAGTTGTTATATAGTTGTTTAGTTGTTATAGTTCTTTTAATTGTTTAGTTGTTTCTGTTGTTTAAGCTGTTTTAGTTGTTCCAGTTGTTCTAGCTGTTATATTTGTTTTAGTTGTTATAGCTGCTTTAGGTGTTTTAATTTTTTTAGGTGTTATAGTTGTTTAGTTGTTTTAGTTGTTATAGTTGTTTAAGGTGTTTCAGTTGTTTGAGGTGTTCTAGTTGTTTTGTGTTTTATAGTTGTTCTATGTGTTTTAGTTTTTTTAGTTGTTTCAGTTGTTATAGTTTTATTAGTTGTTTTGGTTGTTTAGTTGTTTTAGTTGTTATAGTTGTACTAGGTGTTTTAGTTTTTATGGGGGTTATAGTTGTTTAGGTGTTATAGTTTTTATTGGTGTTTTAGTTGTTTTAGGTGTGTAGTTGTTTTAGATGTTTTAGTTGTTTGAGGTGTTTTAGTTGTTATAGTTGTTTTAATTGTTCTAAATGTTCTAGTTGTTTAAGTTGTTTTAGTTTTTACAGGTGTTTTAGTTGTTTTAATTATTTTAGGTGTTCTAGTTGTTTAAGTTGATTTAGTTGTCCCAGTTGTTTTAGTTGTTCTAGTTGTTTTAGTTGTGGTACTTGTTATAGTGGTTTTAGTTGTTTTATGCGTTTTAGTTGTTTAATTTGTTTCAGTTGTTATAGCTGTTTTAGGTGTTTTAGTTGTTTTTAGGTGTTATAGATGTTATAGTTGTTTTAGTTGTTATAGTTGTAGTAGGTGTTATAGTTGTTTGAGGTGTTTTAGTTGATATATGTTTTAAAATTGTTTTATGTGTTTTAGTTGTTTTAGTTGTTTTAGTTGTTTTAGTTGTTTTAGTTGTTCTAGTTGTTTTAGTTGTTCAAGTTGTTTTAGTTGTTCTAGTTGTTCTAGTTGTTTTAGTTATTATAGTTGTTATAGTTGTTTTAGTTGTTTCAGTTGTTATAGTCGTTATAGTTATTATAGTTGTTTGTAGTTGTTTTAGCTGTTATAGTTGTTATGGTTTTTTAGTTGTTTTAGTTGTTATAGTTGTTATAGTTGTTTAGTTGTTTTAGTTGTTATAGTTGTTTTAGTTCATTTAGTTGTTTCAGTTGTTATAGTTGTTTTAGTTTTTGTAGTTGATTTGGTTGTTTTAGTTGTTTTAGTTGTTTTAGTTGTTGTAGTTGTTCTAGGTGTTTTAGTTGTTTTAAATGTTAGTTGTTTAAGTTGTTTGGTTGTTTTAGTTGTTTAAGTTGTTTTAGTTGTTCCAGTTGTTTTTAGTTGTTTTAGCTGATTTATTTGTTCTAGTGGTTCTAGTTGTTTGAGTTGTTTAGTTGTTATAGTTGTTTTAGTTGTTTATAGTTGTTATAGTTATTATATTTGTTTTAGTTGTTGTAGTAGTTTTAGTTGTAAAGTTGTTTTAGTTGTTTTAGTTGTTTTAGTTGTTATAGTTGTTTAGTTGTTATAGTTCTTGTAGTTGTTTCAGTTGTTTTTCGTTGTTTTAGTTGTTTTATTTGTTTTACATGTTCTAGTTGTTTTAGTTGTTATAATTTTTAGGTGTTTTAGTTGTTTAAGTTGTTTTAGGTGTTCTAGTTGTTCAAGTTGTTTAGTTGTACCAGGTGTTTTAGTTGTGTTAGATATTTTAGTTGTTGGAGTTGTTATAGTGGTTCTAGTTGTTGTAGTTGTTTTAGTTGTTTTATGTGTTATGGTTGTTGCAGGTGTTTAGTTGTTTCTAGGTGTTTTAGGTGTTATAGGTGTTTCTAGTTGTTTTAGGTGTTTTAGTTGTTTCAGGTGTTAGTTGTTATAGGCGTTGATAGTTGTTTTATGTGTTAAAGGTATTTTATTTGTTACAGGTGTTTAGTTGTTTTATGTGTTATAGTTGTTGCAGGTGTTTTAGTTGTTTATAGGTGTTTTAGGTGTTTTAGGTGTTTTTTAGGTGTTGCTAGTTGTTATAGGTGTTCTAGTTGTTTTAGGTTGTTTTAGTTGTTTCAGTTGTTTTAGTTGTTTTAGGTGTTGTAGTTGTTATAGTTGTTTCTGTTGTTACAGTTGTTTCAGTTGTTTTATTTGTTCTAGCTGTTTTAGTTGTTCTGGTTGTTTTAGTTGTTATAGTTGTTTTAGTTATTTTAGTTATTCTAATTGTTATAGTTGTTTTAGTTGTTATAGTTGTTTCAGTTGTTATAGTTGTTTTAGGTGTTCCAATTGTTATAGGATTTTAGTTGTTATAGGTGTTATAGGTGTTTAAGGTGTATTAGGTGTTATAGGTGTTATATGTGTTATAGGTTATTAGGTGTTATTGGTGTTTTAGGTGTTTTAGGTGTTGTAGTTGTTTTAGTTGTTTTAGGTGTACTAGTTGTTTAGGTGTTTTAGTTGTTATAGGTGTTTTAGTTATTTTAGGTGTTTTAGTTGTTTAGGTGTTTTAGTGGTTTTATGTGTTTTAGTTGTTTTGGTGTTTTAGGTGTTATAGGTGTTGTAGGTGTTTCAGGTGTTTTATGTGTTCTAGTTGTTTCAAGTGTTTCAGTAGTTTCAGGTGTTTTAGTTATTAAAGGTGTTTTAGTTATTTCAGGTGTTTTAGTTTTTTCAGGAGTTTAG
>SDVV010000333.1:22210-33497 GCA_016164225.1 Gammarus roeselii | reverse complement strand
GGAGATTGGTGAAAAGGGTGATGAATGCGGAGGCGAGTGGTCGCAGGCCTAGAGGTAGACCGAAGTTTGGATGGATGGATGGTCTGAAGCAGGCGTTGGGAAGAAGAGACATGAATGTGGAGGTGGCGAGAGAGCGTGCAATGAACAGGCGTGAGTGGAGAATGGTTGTGAATGGTTGATTTTGACGCTGCTCTGATGTGTTTTCCCGCCCTTGGCATCCCGCTGTCGGGATGGTCGTGGGTGGGGGGGCCCGGCCATTATGACGCGGCGGGGGTAAACCAGTGAAAACTGTGGGCCCTGCTGCTGACGACGGTTCCTCGGTACATTCGGGACCCAGAGTGTAAGTTGAGGGGCTACCGGCCGGACCCTTTAGCACAAAAGGGCTAAGTTGTGTGAATGTGAGCGTGTGAGGGTGTGAGGTGCGCCTTGCCGTCGGCCACCCCCCTTTCTGGGGGATGCGGCCTAGTGTCTGTATCTGTATCTGATAATTTATTCAGGTAAGATAAAGACTCAGACGAAACGAATGCTCGCTTCCAATCATTTAGAACTTCAAGAGTGATATGTACGCACGCTAGTGTGCATTGGCATCATCGTTGATTTGATTTGATCCTCATTTCCTCCAGAGCCTCAACGTGAGTCATAATAGGCTCTCGTGGAGGGCTCGATGATCATGGATTCCCGTAGGCTCGCACGGCTCAGTGTGCCAGAAAAAAACGCTTTCAAAGTTTGAAAAATCTGAAAATATTTGCAATGTCAGACGCACGCTTATGCGCACAAGAAAAACGCCTAAACGAAACGGACCTACGCTTCCAATCATTTAGAACTTCAAGAGTAATATGTACGCACGCTAGTGCGTGCAGGTAGCATCGTCGAGACTGGTACGAGGTTTACGGTTACACGGACAAAGTCAGCTCCGACAGCAATGCAACACAATGTTTACAGCTACGCGGTCTAGTTAAGTAGAAATACAATTTATTTATTCAGGAAAGATAAAGACTCAGACGAAACAAATCCCCGCCTCCAACCACACAGAACTCCAGGAGTATTATGTACGCGCGCCAGTGCGCACAGATAGTATCGTCGAAATTGGTAAAAGGACTATGGCTTTACGGATTAGATCAACTCCAACCGCAACGCGTCACAAGGTTTATAGCTACGCAGTCCAGGTCAATCCCAGAAACTACATATGGTCCGTGCACGCGCGAGCGAGCAGAGACTGAATACAAAACACCTATTCACAAAATCGCAAACAGGAACTGCCGCACAAATACACTAGCATTATTATACATAACAAAATTGTGGATCGTGAAGAAGGATGTAAGAGCAGGTTCGTCATCGGCAGAAAAACTGCTCAAATGATTGATTTCGCACTTTTTGTACAAGGGGATAGGGTGAGGTGGGGCAGAGGTCCCTTGGGTTCTAAAAGAGCCAGATGAATACCCGAGGGTAACCCATGTCTCCCAGGTCTTTCCGAGCTCCCCGGGTCCCTCGAGACCCCTCGTCTCAGGTCATCTCGGCTTGTCTCGAATAATTTAGGCCAGTCTCGGCTCGTCGCTACCAACTCGACTCGCCTCAACTGTTTCGACTGATCTTGACGCACTTCGACCATCCTCGACGTGGCTCTCCCACTCGGCGCTAGCGATCATGTGGACTGTAACAACATCTTTTCACTCAAGCATTTTAAGGTGGGAGTGGGGCGGGGTGGCAGATTTGATTTGAGCCTCAACCAAGTCATAATAGGCTCCCCCGTAGGGCACGACCGTCGTTGATTCAGGTAAGTCCACACGGCCTCGCGTGCTAAAATATTCGTCATGTCAAGATGAAGTCAGTATATATTTCAATTGTGGCATATTCGCGAACTAGCGCGTACGAAGAGTTAAGAGTTAACGCGTATCTTCGTAAAATGTGTTGTTATTTCTGTGCGTAATGGGGTGGAGAGACCACCTCACTTGCATAGGTGTTAGGGGTTTAGACAGCTTCGTATAGTCCGGTGTGTTTACCGAAAGCGATAAGCTTTTTACGGTAGGTTGGGTCCGTGAGTAGGCTTTGTAGGTTGCACGGGGGATTTAGGAACACTCGTCGGGCTGCCGCCCGACGAGTGTTGATAGCCACTTGGTGGCAACAGGGGCAAGGTGGTGCGTTTGGTCCTTATGTCGACATCCATCAGGTTGTTGTGAGTTATCCACGTGTGTCCGTGCACAAGCAGTTGATGAACACTTGGTCTTTCCTGTTGGTGAACTTTGTTTCCTATTCTCCGACTGAGGGTTTGACTGAAGCATTTTTTGTCCACTCCGTTGCCACATTTCATCCCATCGGAATGTCATATGAGAGTCGATGATAAGGAACCAGTCCTGGTAATGTATTGCGAAAAATTGTTATTGGTGAGCAGATGTCAGTTTAGAAAGAGAGTCCGCATGTTCGTTTCCTCTTATTCCAGCGTGCCCGGAGATCCAGTAGAATTCCACAGCCTGACCCGTCTGTCATTACAAAAAGATCGTGCTGCATTTAACGTAGAACGAGATGTTCGTAGTGCAGTGTTTTAAGCTGGGTGAGGACACTCGGATTGTCTGAGATTACGACGTATTAGGGGAAGCGATGTGTTTTCGCAATACAGATGGCTCGTTTGAGTGCGTGAAGCTCCGCAGAGAACAAGGAGGCCTCTAGTGGAAGGGTTGCCGAGAGTGGGGTGTCCCCGCGCACAGCGGCGGCTCCCACTCCGTCCTCGTTTTGGAGCCATCAGTGTATATATGGCGGTGCTCTAAATGTATTCCTCCTCAAGTAGTCTTAGAAATTCCTGCCGGTACGCGTTGGTTGGAGTAGTTGCTTTAGGGTACACTTGCAGGTCTAGGTTGACCGGTGGTGGGTTGATCATCCATATTGGTGTGGTAATTTGAACGATTCGGTAGGAGAATGAAGGCTTAATAGCTTTATGATTGAAGTTTAACGAGGTCAGCTGGTTGTCCACACGTTGGAAAAACGGTGGGCATATATTATTTTTAGCCGCGAAAAGGCACTTATCGGATATGTTGGTGATCAGACTTCTAGTATCAAAATAGTATTGTAGCGGAAGCTTGTCTCGCCGGAGCGGAAGTGGAAGTTCGTTAGCGAGCACGTTAAGGGATTCTATTGGGGTGGCGCGGAACGCACGGTTGCGATACGCAAAGCGTTGTTTGCGATGGTCGAGAGTAGTTTTGACTGCTGAACCGTAGACAACAGCTTCGTAGTCCATGCGCGATCGTATTATAGTTCTGAAAACATCATTCCGGGGTCCACGTCGGTCCTGAACTTCAGGGATGTAACCGATTGGATAAGTTCCATCGATCTTTTGTAGCGAGTCGCGTGGCAGAGGTCCCTCGGGTCCCAAACGAGCCCAACAAATCCCGGAGGATAACCCAAGTCTCCCGAGCTCCCTGGGTCCCCTCGTCTCAGCTCATCTCGGCTTCGCTCGAATCTTTTCGGCCAGTCTGGGCTCGTCGCGACCAACTCGACTCGCCTCAACATGTTTCGATTGATCTCGACGCACCTCGACCAGCCTCGACGCGACCCTCGCCCTCTGCGCCCGTAATCCGCGGACTGTAATAGTTGATTGTTTTACTCAAACATTTCACATATATACATTTTTCTGTGTATAGGTTTTCAATGTGGGGAGGGAGAAGCAGGGGTCCCAGGGTTCAGAGGGGCATCAAGCGGGTCCCAAAGTTACTCAAGGACGTCCCAAAGGGTCTCAAGGCTGTCCCAAACGGCCCCGGACAGGTCCAAGTGGTTCCCACCCCAAATCCTCCTGGTCTTTCAAGTCCCCCTGGTCCCTCGAGTTCCGCGGGTCCCACGAGTATCCCCCATTCCCGGGTCTCCTAGCCTCAACCGGCCTCGGTTCGTCTCGACTCGTCGCCTAGCCAGTCGACTCATCTCCACTCGCCTCAACCTGCCTCGATTCGCCTCGTCCCCTCTACGCACAGTGCCACTCAAGACATTCACTCTCTAAGATCAACATCAACATTATTTCACCATTTAGCCATCAAAACACCTCGCTGTGTTCGGACATTTATTTGGCGCCCGGAAGAGCGCAAATTCTCCCGCCGTAGGTTTGACTAGACTAACTAACACACCGATAAGTCCACCTAGGGTCCCTGCGGGCGTCCAAGGGTACATAGCTATAAAAATAATCCAAATTGATCACCACGAAAAAAGGGCACAGATAAACAACAGTGCTCACGAAATAAGAAATACTAAAATAAAGTATTAATGATCTATAAAATCAGATACAGACACTAGGCCGCATCCCCCAGAAAAGGGGTGGCCGACGGCAAGGCGCAATTCACACCCTCATACGCTCACACACAACTTAGCCCTTTTGTGCTGAAGGGTCCGGCCGGTAGCCCGCAACACACACTCCGGGTCACGAGTGCGGTTCGAGGATCCGTTGTCAGCAGCAGGCCCGACAGTTTTCACTGGTTTACCCCCGTCGCGTCATAATGGCCGGGCCCCCGCCCACCCACGACCATCCCGACAATGTGATGATCTATAAAATGAATAATAAATAATCATTCATCCACCCCAACTCCACATGATAGCCCAGGAATTTAGAACACCGAATTTCCTACAACAACTCTCTATTAAGGCGGACACTGATTCCGTTGGCAGTGTCATTTCTCAAACATCTCATTACTTTTACCTTTGACTTACTCCTTCTCTCATGCATTCTACCGAACTCAGACTCTGGCCTACACAACTTCGCCGAATCTGCCATCAGAGCCGTATCATCAGCAAACAACAACTGACTCAACTGTCAACTCCCCCTATTTTTTTCTCGCAACTCAAATCGTCAACTCAATACACGTACGATCACCTCCCTGACCACCCCCTCCGAAGAGATTGGACAGCAAGAGAGACATAACGCAACCTTGTCTTGGTCGCATTTTCTCTGGGAACCAAGCACTCGCTTTGCTCCACAACGCCACAAGTCGACGCTACCGTGGATAATTTCCAGATCCATGAAAGCCCAGAACACATCCTTTCTCTTCGCAAGGTTCCCTTCTTACAGACTTGTCTCATTGCAAAAATTTGATTGGTACACCCTTTTCCACTCAATCAGAAGCCACACATTTTTTTTATATTAATAATTGCCGACTAAACTCGGCAAACAGGGAATTCTTGAGGCTGCATGCATGTTTCATTTCATTTGCTCTTATACAAGGGAACAATGCAAGCCCTGCACCACGCCATACAAAACACAGCTTCAGAGTCCTTCTCAACCATTTGACTGCTGTTACTTCACTCCTCTTTAGCCACTCAGTCATAAGCCCGTCCAATCCAGTTTTTGTTTCATGCTTTCATCACTGATACATCCTCATGCACATGTTCTTTTATATTATGCGCAACAACTCGCGTCATCAAAACCGGCATAGGTGCACCACGACACACAGCAACAATGCTCAACAATCAACAATACTCATGGTTTGTATGAGAACGGGCATGGGAAGAAAGTGATAGGACAGAGTAGATTCGGGCACATGGTGAGGATGGATGAGGGAGATAGGGGCAAATGTAATGAAAGCGGAGGTAAGTGGACGTAGACCAAAGTATGGGGATGGACTTAAAGATGACGTGAAGCAGGCTTCGGGGAGGAGTGACATCAGTGTGGAGATAGCGGGAGAGCGTGCACTGTACAGGCATCTCTTTGAAAAATGGGATGGACGTGGGTGGGGAAGGGCTCGGCAATTATGACGCAGCAGGGGAAGATTACAGTGACGAGACTTTCTAGTGCGCTGGAGCCATCGTCCTCCTAGCGCCAAATGTCAAACCAGCTAACAGTGCTACTTCAAGTTAGTCTTTTTTTCTTCTTTCAATGTTCCAGTTAGGTTTACTACGGCGCAGAGTGGCAAACGTCTATGGTATGTGCGGGTGCTACAGGAAATTCTATGGTGCTGAGGCCATATGGTCCCAGAACTCGCCGGGTGGCAGAAAGGAGGATCAACACACTACCTGCCTTGCTTCAGAGCCCCAAAAATTCGTAGTAGTCCTTGAGATGCCCGGGCTACGCGACCCAACACCTGCTCAGTGGGAAGATGAAGAGACAGAAAACGGAGATCACACGCAGGAGATCAACACTACGTGTAGGGAATTTCACGCATGAGACCAGCATGAAAAAAAAAAAAAAAGTCGTTGAAGAAGAATGCATAAAAGAGCGCAAATTTGCTGTTATTAGCGACCCGAATCGAGAATAGTTAGGACCAATAAGTGTGTGTGTGTGTGTGTGTGTTTGAGTGCGCGTGTCTTTATGCGTATCTGTGTGTGTGCAACGACTATTAGGAGAGTTGTCAAGATGGAGTCAGAGATAAGCTGAAGAAAATTTGAACTAAACAAAAGATGCAAACGAGGTAAATAAAAGTTAAGCAAACAGGAAGGTGGAGAAAAGGAGAGGTAGCGAAGTGTGAAGAAGAGGAGAGTCTGAAGAGAAATAAGGGTGTCTCCCCCCCTCCCTCTCGGTTGGGCCGTGATTCCGTGAACCCAACAGATGCCTAGGTGTGGTACTGCTGCCGCCACTGACCTAGGACTTCCCTCCCGACTCAAAGTGTGGGCTGCGGAGTCCTGGTCTTTTCCTTCAGCACTAAATGGCCAAGTTATGGTATACATCAGAGTGCATGAGAGGAGGGCGAGGTGCGCATTGCTTACGGCCACCCTCTTCTGTGAGATTCAGCCGCGCGTCTATCTGTATCACTATGTTGCGAAGTACTGCTACTTAAAACAGTAAAGCTACCGATACTCTACATATATAGATTTCGATACTTTGTTGAATATTATTGTATGTATAGACATACAGCCGTTTCCCCCTAATTAGTAGGGTGGCTAAGTTAGGCTGACGCAGAGGGGGGAGGCGCCCAATCTCCCCGCAACGCAAGACCACCGTCCATGCCGAGGCTCGAACTCGCGACGTGCAGCACCAGAGGCTGGCACTGCAGTCGGATATGCTAACCACTCGGCCGCGGCGTCTACATAAACTCCTAGATTAGAGGGCTAAGGCTTCCTGGTGCACCATAGGTCACAATAGAGAATATGATGTAAAACTTAAATGAAGACGAGAAACATAACGAGTTAAATATCATTTGTCCTATTGAATTAAATGTATGTTCTTTATATCACTTGTAATTACATTTTACAACCGCCCATTGCTTACAATTATCAAGTTCATTACGGATAGCTTGTCATGTGACTACAATGGACACCTAAAGTTCAGATTACCTTGAAAACTACCGCCGGGTGTGATCTATCATGTTAAAAAAAATGCGGGTCAACATGATTAGGTACATTATTTGAAAAAGTTTCTGAAGCTTGAATTCAGAAAGTATT
Organism: Gammarus roeselii; assembly: GCA_016164225.1. Classification (NCBI taxonomy): domain Eukaryota; kingdom Metazoa; phylum Arthropoda; class Malacostraca; order Amphipoda; family Gammaridae; genus Gammarus; species Gammarus roeselii. Next base: position 26,150 of record SDVV010000333.1, on the reverse strand, counting down.
CTTAAGTTATGTTTGGCGAATGTGATGAAACATATCATGCGTCAAAATCACCTTCACGTTGGACTTTATTGCCTTTGTATTACATCACGGTTCAGAAAAAATGCTTACCTCTTCTCCTTGACAAAGTTAGGCACCCAGTATGTTTGGTGGTTACACTCCAGTAGCTTGTCCTGCATGTGCTCGACGCGGATAAACCAGGAGGGCACGGCGCGGTAGATGAGCGGCGTGTCGGAACGCCAGCAGTACGGGTAGCTGTGGTTGATGCGATCAGCAATCACCATACGGCCGGCAGCGCGCAGGTGCCTGAAACAAACTCGGGAGTAACATTTTACGTCACGTCCGTCACAAGTTGAATTTTTAATATGTGCTGTCATTAAGCAGTTTCGCCATAAACTAGAGGGTGGCAAAGTTAGACTGACACACATGGGAGAGTCGTCCCACTTTTCCGCAACACGACTACTGTGTCCTAACCGAGGCTTGAACTTGTAATAAACAGCACCAGCTGACACCACCCAGCCACGACAGCCCCGTTCAAGTCATTGACCAAGGAAATAAAAATATCTTAGCTATCATTGTGTAGTCGTTCACGTCGGACAGCATAGGCGTTGTCACTTGATCAGTCACATTTACGTTTTTGATAATAAACTGCTTTCAACTTTTCAGAGCACAAAGCATGTTCAAAGCGGACCGTGCTGCAGGAAATAACTATTTAAAAAATCTTCCACCAGGTATGCAAGGCTGCATTTGTAAGTTGGGCAACAAACAATGTACCAGCTCATTTCATTCGCTGACATGCGGTCCGCTGCACCGTGACAGCCATACTGCCGTGATCCGCCTTAGTAGTGACACCGCCTGGCGATCGCTCAACACTTAGATTGCACTAAACGCTGCTATTCCTAATCTATCATCAAACAAGCTACAGTCTGTGAAGAAGAAACTTTTCGAGCATAGAACTGATTTTCACAACACGGAACCTTGCTTAACCCTCGCAGGACCGTACCGCCATACATGGTTTTTCTCAGACCTCGCAGGACCGTTCCGCCATACATGGTTTTTCCCAGATGGCTTTTTACCTATCAAGCGCACGCTAATGAAAAACAATCCATTCGATTTATCTTGCAAATGCGGTCCTTTTCGAGCCATACGGAATTTACATAGGTTAAAATTACGGGCGGTGGAGTCCAAAAACCACCTTTTGTAATGATTTTCCCCCCAAATTTTGCACTAGATCAACTAAAATTGATTAGCTTCAAAACTATTAGTCGCACACAGCTCCCAAACACATCGCTGAATTTGTAGTAAAATAGCGCTTCTTTTGCACTATTCATTTTGTTCTAGCTAGGCATTTATACCACATCATAGACATTTTTGATCAAAAATATCGACTTTTTAAATCGTGAATCAGGAATTTGAATCAAAACTACTAACTCGACGCAAAAACTCTTGTCGAACCAATTGTGGATCGTTTTCTTACAAATAAAACGGAACAAACCACATTATTCCAACTACCATAGTGATCGAGCTCCATGCGAATGTGCAAACATTATATTTGAAAGTTTACATATTTTTAACCAAAATTTCGTATTTTACTACGTTTATGCAAATATTTCAATAATTAAAAGCATTCTCCATAGAACCAGCACTATTCCAGCCTCGAGGGAGAAGATTTGAGGCATTTACAAGCTATTAGGGTTAAAAAAAAGGATTAAACTTCTACAAATTATCGCTAAAAATGTTGGGAAAAATATTCTAAAATTTTTGGTGGTTATTTTCTAATTGTATATCAACTTATTTTTTTTTAGAGCAATAAAAAAAATATGATTACCATATACATAAGTCTAGGCATGCAAATTCAATAGAATGCCTATTACTGTATTTCATATTTTCCAATAACAAACTCTGTTAACTTTGCATAAAAAATACGTTTTTTGAAAATTTCTATAGAAGTTAGTTTGTATCTCATCACTCTAACTCTAACCGTTTTCTTTCAATATCGTGTTCTATATGCCCACCCAGCACGCATTTACAAAAAAATGCCGGTCCTGCGAGGGTTAATAAATGAATCCACTAAACGGGCATGTTTCAAGTATCATTCATTCCAGAGAACATCGTTTCATCAGCACAATAAGCTGCCACTCATAGTCCCAATGAACAATGATGGTCTAATCATACAAACCAAGTGAGTGTTATTTGACTCCACTCCGCACCTACTTTAATTAGATTCACGTAACAACCCAGGCTGGTTTATGGGTTCTTTGTACCCACTAAGCGTGCACGTTTCAATCCCCCTTGCACCAGGAAAGTTTCCATTTCAACCCATCGACTCAGATCGCTTCACCAAACCGATAGAAAGATTAACGAGAATCAAGCAGCCTTACTTGATGATGTCAGCGTCGGCTTCCTTGACGTGTTGCCCCTGGAACAGTGGCACCTCGCTAGTGAAGCGGCCTGCGTCGTCCACGGGGCAGACGGGCTGCTGGTCGCGCGTGATTATGTTGTAGCCGAGGCACACTCGGAAATCGTCTTCTCCGAAGTAGGGTGCCTGGTGTACGACGCCCGTGCCCGACTCGGCACTCACGTAGCTGTCGCACAGCACACGGAAGCCGCCGCGACTCTCGTACTGACGGGAAGAGAAAACAAACCCCGATTGAATAGTGAAGAAGGTCCTGAATAGAAGGATAACTGTTCAAGGACTGTAAGAGGCAGCTTCAGCATACACTTATATATATGATACTGAGATAGAATATAATTACATCATGGTTCTAAGATAAACTACAAAGTACACAACAGAACCAGATTCAAGAAGCAGTACTCAAATATATCGAATTGTTACGAAATACGTTATTTTCAGCGTTTTGCTAAGTGTAAAGCACTGTAGCTTAAAGACCCAATAAACGTGGGCCTCCCACACAATTTCTGCGGAAACTGTGATCCAGACACAACGTACAGCTACATTCCGAATAGCCAGTGCAGCCATTTTGAATTTTTTCTTCAACCCTTCTTTTGGGTAGCCCTTTAATAGAGGTATCCCAGGTGAGGTACCTTAGCTAAGGACCCACTATTTAATAATTTGCCAAGAATCAACGCACGCTGCACACTCGAGTGCTTTTGCACCACGGAGCCCCGGGCGGGAGGAGCCACTACACGCCGGTCAGAGTGAGTTTTATTAGCACGGCAATAAAGATAACGCATTTAGTAACAAAGCGATAAATCTAAGATTGCTGCAGCGTCTCGGTGCTGTGGTCTACAGACTGCAATTTTGAAGGCTGGAGGATGGTGGAGATGTGAGTTCCGTCAAACCTGGGTTGCAGGCTGGGAAGAGTTCGTAACTATCATCAAGCTACAACTTATTACGGCAGACTGGGTCGAGGAAGTGGGGGAGGAAGGGCGCAAACATGTGGGAGAGCAGAAAACTGCGAACTCTGACCGTATTTGATCTTTGACAAGAATAACTAGTTTGATCGGGATACCAAAAAATATGATAAACTGCGACTTTCAGATAAGGTAAAGTACCCGACAAGCTTCCTCGACAACATACCTATTGCAAAGGCGTTCAAGTCGTTCTTTCAATGCACGAGAGGCGAGATTTACACTTAGCAGAGGATTAACTTACCGCGCGTTAAGTCTCTTTGACAACATAGCTAATTATTGTTAGGGACTTCAAGCCGTTTGTTATCTGGACGCATGGTAAGGTTTCGACGTAGGCGAGGTTGAATAATTTTGCATGGTAATGGAAGGTGTGAGACGGAAGAAGGATGGCGACGGAGCCGTCCGAAATGTAGCAAGGCTGAAAGCGGCGAGGAAAAAACGAACGCTGTTCAAGAAAATCGCCCTAATAAGGTGGAGACGCTGGTCAAAGAGCAATATGCACGCCTGCCACCGAGAGCGCCTTGGCTCGAATAAGCCAGGAAACAACCAGCTTGGCTGCCATGAGGGGGGG
>SDVV010000333.1:0-22190 GCA_016164225.1 Gammarus roeselii | reverse complement strand
GGGGGGGGGGGGGGGGGGGACAAAGAAGGAGTGGGGATGGCCGCTGTGTAGCGGAGGTCCTACGAGTAGAGTCCCTGGCAAAGCGGGAGAGCAAAATCATTTCAAGAGTGGACCGAGGGTGTACACTTGATAGAGAATGAGGAGAAGAGTGGGAGTGAAGGGTAGACTTCCCAAGAGTCATTGGCGCTCGCAGAAGGGACCAAATGGAAAACTCGGGGCATTAACGGAGAGTTAGGAGAAGCAGGATACCTTCAGTAGGATGAGAGGGGCACAAAAGGAACGGTGCAATCCATCTGTCTGTGAAAGAATCCAAAAGATCTAGCAGGTACTTTTAGCAAAGGGGATAGGCGTGAAAGAATGGAGCGAGAATAGGAGGCAGGTATCGCGAAACGAGAAAAGAGACCCCAAGATTGGGCAGACAACCTCGAGGCCGTTATGGAACAACGTCGGGAAGGCAACGCATCTAATATAAAGGGGAAGGACACCCCTGTTTGGCTATACTGTCTACCCGAAGTATAGCCAAACAGGGAACCACTGTTGAAGCTGACTGAAGGAAACTTCCAGACCGCAGGGGTGAGAACGACTTACCATCGAGTGATGAATGATATAAAGCCCAACGCACGGAATAAGAATGACCGGCGAACAGGACGGATTGATAGCGATGCCGTTGTTAGGAAGGGGCAACGGAGCCAGCCATGTAGTCCCAGCACTCCCCGGGTAGCAACAGGAGGATTAACATTCAATCTATCCTGTCCAGAACCCCAACACTTGTTTAAGGGGAATATGAAGAGGAGAGAGGATACAGGATAATATGCATGAGATTTACACCCCGTGTAGGGAATCTAACGTATGAGAACAGCAAGAATGAAAAGACAAAATAGTTGTAGGAAAAGGTTGTGTGAAAGAGCGCAACTTTACCGTTCTTAGCCATCCGAAATCAAAATAGTTGGAAACGGTGCGTGAGCTGAAATCTTTGCACGTGCGTGTGCGCATGTTCGAAAATGAAGTTTGAGGATACAGGGTGGGGATATAGAAACTATACCGCCACACCTTCCGGCGACACAGGCCGTGTAGGCAAGGGATCTTGGCAATACACTAAGGATCTTGCCTTCCAGGAATTCAGCCACCCTATTGGTGGCATAACACAATACAATTGCTGGAGTGAGAAGACACATCAAGCACCTCTAGATGTATGATTGAACTAAAGGTAAATGTACAAATATTTTTCATCATTTTTTTTATACCTTTGTTCAATGATTAAATCACTTCAAAAAGAACGGTGCTGGTCCGGAAGAATTTAGCAAACTATAAACTCAGATGATCATAATGGCGAAAAAGCGCATAAGCAGGTGCTACCTGTATCACAAGCATTATAACATTGAGTCCTTCCCAGGAGTAGCTATCTCTCAATATAAGACCTAAAAAAATGGTTGCACTGGCCTTCCGGTAGGTATGATATGTTATGCCTGGATCACAGCTCCCGCAATGATGGTGTGGAGACCCATGGGCTTCGGGTCTACAGCCACAGTGCTGAAACACTGCGGCCAAAGGAGATATGAGCGCAAGTCTCGTTCCACTAGTGCTGCAAAGAACAGGTTACAATAACTTTCCAGTTCAATAAGATCTAAATAACTGACGGGTCTGCCAGTAGAAAGAACTCGCTGGTTCTACTCGCGTCTCACCTCTTTAAAGAAGTCAAAGAGCGGAACATACTGCGTGCCCTCGAGCTGTTTGCCCTTGAGGCGAGTAAGGACCTCGCAGTCCTCCTCAGGGTTCTTGAAGAGCTGCTGAAGGCGGGCTTCGAGAAGGATGTAAGTCCCGTCGCGCTCCTTTGTCTGGCAAAGGGCAGAGAAGATACACAACTGAGAAAATTTGTGAGGACAGGTCACTTATAAATGAAGATTAACATCACTTAAAACAACTCAACTTATAACCAAACTTTTAGTCATTGGCCACCCCAAAGCCCTATGATATCTCCTTATCAAAATTCATTCCCAAATTTTAGTTCTTCAACTCACTTTGCCCTTGACCTTGACATAGTCCATGTCTGGGTTGACACAGAGGGCGAGATTGGATGGTAGCGTCCAGGGTGTGGTGGTCCACGCCACCAGCACCGCCCCGCCGGCACCGATACCAGCACTGGCGTCCAGCACAGGGAACGACACCGTCACTGGAGGCAAAAGAGAGCTGTCACAGATGGGGTCCTAACAGGTCAAAATGATGCGTTAATGGCATTTATTGCATAAACAATCAAGGGTTTTCATTTCGAAATGGAGTCAATGGTTTTGATTGTGAAAACAATCAAAATGAGGGCGAGTGTCATAATTGTCAGGCTATCACCAAATGTTTTGGACCCACAAAAGCATGGCAGTAGTTTCCATGGTAGCACACCTAATGCATCTTTGACAAATCCAATACAACAATTATTGGTATTCAAGAGCACAGCACTGGTGCTCTATAAGATAAAAGCTTTATTGGATGCAATTTAAATGATTAGACATAGCTACCTAGCTTATCTGCACAATTGAAAGTTCTTGATCAAATATTACTGTTAATCCTACCATATGAGAACAATTCAAACTTTTGAATGGCATGACCTATTATTTCATGGTGCAATGCACGTTTCCAGATAAATTTGTTTTGCAAGAGATAAATAGCATTTGACAGTAGCAAAGGAAATTGTTGATTAACTTTGGCAAACATAACAGCTCAACATAATGCTTCCCTCAGCTCACCACTGGGGTCTTGAGTGTCCTTGTAGTTTTGTCCAGCCTCAAAGTTAGAGATGGGAGTGGAACAAGCAGTGGAGAAAGGCATAACCTTGACGCCACGATACACCAAACCTTTGGCATAGAGCTGTCCAAACACCCACCAGATGCTCTCCATGTACCAAGGGTACATAGTCTTGTAGTCATTGCGGAAGTCTGAAAAAAAAAGAGATTTCAAGTGTCACAGAAATAGTAGCTGGTTAGCTACTGCTTGTAACAACTACTACAACTGCAATGCAAGGGCCAACCTAATTTTGTCACAGGACACTTTCAGCAAGCAGCACCAGGCATTGCCGATTTTAGCTAAGAAAATACTTCATCCCTGGCATCAAATTATACATATTATCTAGGGTTGCTGAATAATATCAAAGAATATGCAGAGGTGAATGACATTAAAACTTTAGGTAAATTGATAGTCATCATATGACTGACCAACGCAACACTAACCAATCCAGCGCCCAAAGCGTGTTATAATCTGCTCCCATTCTGCAGCGTATCGGGTGACAATGCTGCGGCACAGCTCATTGTACTTCTTGATGCCCATCTTAGCTACATCTTCAGGACCGCGGATATTGTGAGTTTTGTCAATCTCGTACTCCTGAGAACCAAAGAAAACAAAATAATATTTAATGATTGAATAACTGATGATACCAAACATATAGCTATACAAAAAACTGCTAAGGTTATTAGGTAGCTATACTGTGCTGAAGAGGTTATTTGAAGAGGACAAAAGGTTGGTATGAAACTAATACAAAAATTACACATAGACACTAGACCAAATGCCCCAGGAAGGGTGCTGGCAACGGCAAGGCGCACCTCAAACTCCTCGCATACATTCACACTCCCACAACTTAGCCCTTTTGCACTAAAGGGTCGGGCTGGAAGACGCTGCAACACACCCTCTGGGTGATTGCGGTCTGAGTTCAGTGTCAGCAGCAGGGCCCGACAGTTTAGTTTACCTCTACCGTGTCATGCTGACCTGGCCCCCACACATGACAATCCTGTTTCTCAACAAGATGCCAAGGGACGGAAAGCACATTAGGGCAGCATCAATAATCATCCAATCATAATTCTCTACTTACGCCAATTCATTTTATGCTCACTTGCAACCTCCACACTCAAGTCTTCTTCCTACCACCTGCTTCACATCATCCATCCACCCAAACTTCAGTCTACCACTAAGCCTACGTCCACTTGCCTCGGCCTCAATCACCCTTTTCACCTATCTCCCTGCATCCATCCTTACCCAAGCCATCTTAGAACACAAGTCAAAGCTGTACTCTAAACTTTTTCACTATCTTCATTCTGAATCAAACCATGTTGTTATTGATCCTGTCTCTCAGCATCACTCCAGTTCTTCTCAAACATTCAATCTGAAAAACATTCAATCTTCTTCTCTCTTCTGCACTCACCCCCAAACAATCAGCTTCATAGAGCATAGTTGGGAGATCTACACTCTCATACAACCCTCTCTTTGCTTCCATCCCTAATGTCCTACAGCTCATTACTCTCTTCAGTGCATCCAACACTTCACCTTAGTTTCAACTAGTTCAGTCTTCTCCACATGAGAGTCCAGATACTTATAACACTGAACTTCTTCCAATACCTCTCCATTTAGTAGAACATTTATTCTGCTTGCATCAACATACCTTGAACATCTCATAACTTTACTTTTACCCATGTTCACTTGAAGCTTCCTCCTTGCACACACTTTACCAAAGTCTGATAGCTACTAGCCTACACAGCTTCTCCTCTGAATCTGCCACCAGTGCTGTATCAACTGCAACCTGTGACTGGCTTGACTGCCAACATTGCCCATTTGCTTCCAGCAGTTCCAAACCACCCCCAAATACTCTGGTGTTTACCTCCCCGACCACTCCATCCATGTGAACCTCAAACAGCCAGGAGACATAATGCAGCCTTGTCTCAGCCCCACTTTCACTGTGAACCAACCAATCACTCACCTAGCTCACCGCTCTGACACATGCTCTGCTGTCAATGTAGAAACTCTGAAGAACTTTCAAAAGATTTCCACTCACTCCATACAAACAAATGCAACCTCCTTCACAATGCTTCCCTGTAAAACTTGTTAGCTTTTTCCTAATCCTTGAAGGTACAGAACATATCCTTTCCCTGTGCTAAGTACTTTCACAGATTTGTTTGGCTGCAAAAATCTGATCAGCACACCCTCTACCACTTCAATACAACACTGTTTCTTGCCAATTGTGCCATCTGTCGTTTCTAATCCTTTAGATCAGCACTTTTCTGTACAACTTACTGCCTACTCATATTAAACTGATACCTCTTGAGATGCAGCATTCATTGTCATTTCCTTTGCCCTTATACAGCCAAACAATGCAAGCACCACGCCATTTAATCGGCACCACACCTGCCACCAAACAGATTCAGTAGCCTCACCAGTAATTCAACAATTTTGTTTCGCTACCCCTTTTCCGGCACTTTGCGGCAATGCTATTCATACCATGGGTCTTCCTTGGTATCATCACCTCTACTGCCTCCTGCACCTCTTCCATAGTAATGTCCGCAACAAGTCTCTCTCCCAAAACCAGCATCTGAGCACCACCACCCACACCAGCAGTGTCAGCCTCTCAGTCATCCTCAACATTCAACAACTCATCAAATGCTCAGGTCACCTTTTCCATGTGTCATCACTTTCCATCAACAACTGGCAGTCATGAAAATGTATGTGGTAGGCAAAAAAATCACTTGAGTACAGATGAAGGCAGAAATATCTCTATAGTAATGCATCCAATTCCAAGTAGCTAGCTACAACAGGTAAGCTGCTTGAATAGTTAGTAATTACTTTTAAAATACAACTAACAAGCAAAATAAGAGAGCATATATTTTTCCAGCATAGCTAGCTGCCCAACTCACCACAGGAAGACCGTGAGTGTCCCAACCAAACCTCCTGTCAACATGGTGTCCAGTCTGGTGTGCCCAGCGAGTAACAACATCCTTGATGGTGCCAGCAAGGATGTGGCCATAGTGAGGCAGACCGGTGGCAAATGGAGGGCCATCATAGAAGGAGAACCTGGTTGAGGGTGAATGTGGTCAAGTGAGGCAAGCCAGTGGCAACTGGAGGACTATCAAAGAAGAAGAACCAGGATGAGGGTAAAGTGGCTCAAATGTCTGGCTGATATTATATTGGTTTAGTCCTGTTCTGTTTTGATCAACTTGGCTACAATTTTGCTCAATAATTGCCCTCAAATAATCTTAGTTTAGATATAAAATAGTCGTGTTAGTAGTTAAATACAAAAGACTACCAACAAATAGGCTTATTTATTTTTTGAGAAATGACAAGCAAATCTAACACAAATCAAATAATAGCTATTATTTCTACACCAGGAGAGGTAGCCAACAAGTTAAATGTGTAAACATAGCATTAAGGATGCAAAACCTTTTCTGATATTCTTCATCATGACAACAGGTCAAAAGTTACCCGCATGTGTGGTACAGGCAGCTTGCTATGATGCAAAGCAATTAGCAACTCACTTTGGTCTATCCTTGCTCTGTTTAAGGCATGTCTGGAAAACATCAATCTTCTTCCATAGTTCCAGTATCTTCTCTTCCTCACCTGGAAAAGAAATCTTATCCACCTCCAGGACTGGAGACAACCTATCTCCAGCCATTGAAAAGTGCCTCTATTAGCTAATAGGTTTTTGGTGATGGAAAATAAATAGCTAGAAAGATGTTATTCTACTAGCTAACTAGTCTGATGTCAAACCAAAACTATTTGGTGTGGAATCTGGTAAGTATTAAATTTAAAAGTTCTGTGAAAAATCAAATAAACACAAATTAGACAATGCAATAGAAATAATTGTTGCAAGAAACAATTTAAAAAGTTGAATTGGATTGGGATAGTGCAACTTGATACCTTTAGGTTGTAGCATTAACTTGGGTAAATAACGCACTGCCTTCAGTAGCTAACTGATATTTTGAAAGCCCCCAAAACTGCCTGTAGCAATGTGTTTGCCTCATTGATCAATGCAGAGGTTCCTTATGACGCTGCACTGGCTACATTGGCAATGTATTTGCCTCAGTGATCATTGAAGAGGTTCCTCATGATGCTGCCCAGCTACATTGGCCAATGTAACTGGGCTACACAATTTGCAGATTGGACAAACTTGTTGTCCATATGTCTCAAGGAAGTAACAAATGGTGGAAATTGAATGGAAATAAAAACAGAAAGTGATCCAAACAGTGTACTTTGCAATAAAGGTGAGTGGTGAGTATGGTGTATACAATGAAGGTGAGTATGGTGTATACTAACCAGGGAATACTATTATGAGTGGCTTGTGTCAGGATTAAGGATTTAGGAGAACTGAGCATGGTCTTTGGTATTAGGAGCATGGACTTCAGAATTACGAGACAGATGTTTCTGTGTTTTGGAGTTGTTGTGGGAGGGGGGGGGGGTTGCTGTGTGCAGGGGTGTTGCATCTCCATGCGCTTCTCTGTTGTGCACTGTGGTGTGAGGCATGCTGTTCTATATAAATGAATGTGTGTGTGTATGTCTTTTTTTGTCATTAACACCGTTTGATTATATAATAGTTGGTGGTGCACACTAATTCCAGTTTCTAAACATGTGTTTACATAGCTGTTCTCAGTATTAAACTGCTGCGCATGACTGTGCTGGCCTCCCCCATCTCTGTTGGTCCTCATGTGGCATTGCTGGAGGAGGATGCAATGGTAAAAACAAAGGTAAGAATGGGCAGACGTAGCAGACTTCCGAAGAGAAGAAATCATACTAGGCAGTAGCTTCAATTCATCCAAGTTGAAAAGTTAATGATAAGTGGGTTGCGTAACCAAGCAGTTTGCTAATACGGGCATGCAATGATTTAATAATTTACTTCCAGTTGATTGGTATGTGAACAAACACGCGCCTAATGGGAATTATTGATAAACGAGTTTGGTTTACGTGTACAAATGCGCCGCATCGTGTAACTTCACAATTTTTTTGTCTGATTATTTTTTTCTAACATCATTTCAAATAAATGATCTGGTTTTGTATTTGCAATGAAAAAATGATTGTTTTTTGCACTTGCAATGAATATACTTCATAAATACACTACTCCATTTAAATATCTTTGTAATCAGTGCCAGTGATTACTGCCCCAATTCAAACATCATGGAGGGAAAACTGGTCTTTTCAGGGGAAGAAAGTGGGGGCATTGGCATAGTCAGTGTTCTTTGCTGCCACAAAGATGTGACAGGAGCCAGACTTCCTGTAACAATTTTCTCCCAGGTGTTAGTGACATTTGTATCAATTGCAACTTTTTGTCCTCTCCCAGCAACTCATGCTCAAGTGAGCAGTGTGGAATGAATCATTGGCAAAGCTGCATATCAGCACAGGGCACCAGTGGAAGGCATAGTCTCAAATGTGACCCACAGATTGAGCTGCAGTCACCAGAAACATTGCTATTGGCACTAGTTTGCTGGTTCCTCTGCCAGATGTCTGCTGTAAGCATAGGTGCCTTGGCAGGGCAAAGTGCATCAACTAGACCTGCTGTAGGGGTAAGCAGACTCATTTCTGATGAGAAGGGTAGAGAAGAAGTTGATAGCTTAGTAGGAAACAGGTTAGGTTCTGGGGCATCAAGGTCAACTAATGATGCAGTAGGTGGGTCAGTAGAATTTATTCAGAATTTTTGGATATATAATTTTGGTCAGGGAATGGATGAACAGAATTAGAAGCTAAACTACAATTTTGAGACCAATATGGACTTAGTGTAATAATCGAAAACATTTCTCATGAGATTTTGTCAAATTGAAAGCTAGATATCTAAGTGAAAGTTTTTCAGTACTCTGATCTGCAAGTAGGGTTAGGTGATGAGAAGCCTGATCAAGTTTTCTGGTGAAGTCGTGCACTGGATACCACTTTGGCACACAGGCCTTGCACAGGATATCACTTCAGTTTTGATATTGGTGAAGTTAGTAAGAAGAATTCTGGCACCTTGGTTCTGCTGCACTGCAGGTGAATTGAACTGGATAAGAAATAACTGGATCGCCAACATACTGACAGTTGGATCAACAGGGAAGACTGGACAAGTAGTATAGTCATCACCGGTACGCTGGTCGTTATCATCTGCGTTCTCTGCTGCTCCTCTTGGTGGACGAAGAAACCCCAGCTACGCTTCCTCCACACGACAACGCGCCGAGCCTGCCCTAACTACCCCCATGCACTTCAAATTCATTTTGGCGATCTAGAATTACTAGTCAATAGTCATGGTAATTAAAACTATTGATCAGTAAATCTTGATTTGCAAGAGATGGAAATTGGGGTAGAATTTGGTATAAAAGTTAAATTAATTTGGAATTTAGTTTTGAAGTAAGGTTGATCCCATTGGTGATGCCAATGTAACAGGTGGAGCAATGTACGCAGGTGGGACAAACTGGTTGTCCACTAAGGTAAAATAACCAAGGCACTTGAGGATACATAAATTAGAGTCCAGAACTAAACTTTATTTGGTGAAAGTTTGCTTTAGCTTTTACTATAGATAATATAATTAACTTGCATATACCAAATGAATTAAGTTACAAAAAAGAACCATGGATGCTGAGAAACTAAGGGTGCTGAAATTACTGAGGATTCTGCAGTTACAGAGGTGCATGGGTGGCATTTGCAAGTTTCAATTATATGGGACAATGAGTATGATGGACATGATCAGGTAGCATTTTTTTCCTCATGGCTTTTATTGCCAAATCTCTGGCAAGGAATTTGCTAGTTGAATCCTTCAAATTCAAGTGTTGGTGATGAATAAATACCATAAACTTATCAAATAACGGTTCTGGCAAGAACTCCCCCCCCCCCTTCAAATGATCAAATTATCTGTCAGCCAACTAGAGAAAAAACAAAATTTGGGAAAGTGTTCCTTTACATATTCACTACGCCGTTGATGAGAATTGAGATGACCAAATGCTCACGCGAACTATCGTTGATTGATATGATTTCACTCTCCATGTGCTGCCTGAAGTCCTGTGATCAAATGGAAGACAAATAACTGAGTATGATTACAATTTTATAGTAATGCATCCGAATCCTCCTTGCCAAAATGAGACAAAGTAATTAAAATATGTAATGATGGCATTTCACAGGCATGGCAGAAAGAGCGGGAGTAGCTACCGCAGCATTTCAGCTTTAGGGTAACATACCCTATTATGGTGTAATCAAGCCACTCCTAGGGGAGTGTCTAGGGCGGTGCAATTAGAGACGATTTCTGGGGAAATCAAGCCAGTTTCTTATAGTCTAGGCCAGATTGCACAATTGGGCATGGGGTTGAGAACATTACGTGCATTTTCATTGCCAAATAACAAGCCGAAATCATCATTTCTAGACCTTTGCGTGCGCTTGCAGAATAGGTTTGTAGAGTTAGGTGTGCTATTGTCAAAGATACTGGCAAATATATACATACAGCTGGGAGCTAGAGGTGCAAACGCCGCATAACAGACTGCAGAATTACATGTGTGTAGAGTTTGAGATGACCGCACATAGACGCAAATGTCTCACCAACCAGGCATCCTACAAAACAGAATGTAACATCTAGATGATACTCTTTCTTATGGTAGTTATAAATTATAATTAATAATCACTGTCAGTTCTTATTAAAAATTGCTATTACTAACAACACCATTCACATGTCTCCCAACCAAACAGCTGACTATGGTAATGCGTAATTTTGCACTTCCACTCCGCTGTCTGTTCTATGAATCTTGCAGCAAACTTGTTTACAAAACGTGTGTGACGTTGGTGTTCGTTATCATATATTGTCCAAATACAGTAATGTTAAATTGTTGTTCAAACCGTGCAGGGTGTAATTTAATACTTCAGTTTTTTTATTGTTGCTTTCATACCAAACACTGATGCAATTCATCTCGACTAATACTGCGGTTGTATTGTGAATCCCCAATATTCAATTCTCCCGCCAAAATATGCTATATTGGTTTTTGGTTGTTTCTCTCAGTCTGCTGATGATCTGGACTGTTCGGTGAAAGAAATTACTAGTTCTTCAATGATGGTGATGCACAGTGGTTAGGAATCTTGGTGTAAACTTGGATTATTATGCTATGGAGGAAAATGTGTGCATGAAATTCTAATAGAACAAATAGTTTTAGAAGATTTGTTTACGTGTGATGTACTATCTTGAAGTGATATTTGAAAAGGTGTCTGCATGAGCGCTTCATATCTCAAAATTTTACGCGCACATCAAATATTTCTTAGCAATGTTTGCATGCGCTGCCTGCCAAATTGTGCAAACTGGAGTCTAGGATACAGACTAGGGTAATTCAAAGATGCTTGGCTTCTGAAAAAATAAATTTACCGCAGGGAATATTTGGTCTTGTTCAACTGTGCCGATAAGGGGAGAATGGCAAATTCTGTGATAGTTCGATGACTTTTGCTTACTCAAGTTGTCCAGACAGAATTCTGTGTCTTGAAAGTTATAACATAAATGGAAGAATAGCATCCTTTCTGGTGGTTGGATGACTTTTGCTCACTCAAAGTTTCCAGATATTTATTTTTCAATCAATGTGACTATTTTAATCATGAACTATCAGATCTTTGATAACCATTGCCTACTGTGGTTGACTGTCCAAGCAGAATTTGCTATTGGAATTGAACTGTGTTTGCTTCATCTAACTCAGGCATGAATAAAACAGTTTAACTTAAATTGATCACTGTGTGGACATTCACTTTAACTGTACTGCAGGTCACTAAATACATGCCGTGCTTGTGTCATTTATGCAGAGTGTGTGAGCACGACGATCATCTATTTCTCAACTAGGCATGTCACATGCGCTATGATTAGCTGATGCCGGCTCTATTTCCATGTGGACCGCATGTCTCCACAATGGTTGTACAACAATAGAAATTCATCAGTTGGTGAATCACAGAATTAGACGTTGTTTTGCGAACAGCACATACGGGACCATAAGTTAGGTAAAAACTCAACCATATCCTGTGGTGAGGTTGTCATATTTGGTCCCTGCATATTGAATGAAAAATTTGACTATGCTATGCTGGCTGGCAAATGTCAAAAGGTTATTATTATATTTGGCAAGTATTTGTTTTGACACCTTGCTGTTGGAGGGTGGCGAATGGTATTCTGTTGACTTGGCGAGCATTTATCTGACCCCAGCAATGCTGGCAATTCCCCAGCTATACTATGAAACGTAGCAGGTAGCTAGTTAATAGATGCTATGCTCAAGTAAACTGCATTAGGATTCGGGAAAAGACAAATATTTAGTTTACATTTTAAAAATGATCAAATTACTAAGTGCATTGAGGCACAAAGCAAAAAACTGAATTGGGTAAGAGGTCACACGGCACAGTAAAAATAGGGGCAGACAAGCGTTCAACCAGTTCCTTGCTAGTGCTGTCAGTATCTGTCCATTATAATAATAAAATTATGTACATTTATTTTACAGGATGGGATGTCTGTCAACAACTGGTTAAGGGATTTATGGACAGGTAAACTTCTCTGAGAAGAAGCCATAAACACTGGAAAAATTGAAGAAAATTGCAACAGGCAGCTCCTTGATAATTAGCAGCTTCTTTGACCTCAGTTGAGAGCAGCAAGAGATACAGTAAATTATGGATCATCTGGATGACATTTGGAACAGCAACACACAAACTTATATGTTGACATGCAGTCATCCCAAGTAGCTAAGGCTAGTCAGCAGTCATCAACCTGCACCAACAATGCCGTCAGTATCATAGCACTAGTAGGAATATCTACAACAGGTGACAAAGTTCAACCTTGTCACTTTTCATTATTTTTCCAAGGAAGAACATGATGGTCAGCAGGTCATACTTAGAATGTGTACCCAGACACTCCTGATCCGAGTCTAGTTGTATGCCATACTATTCTTTTGAACTTATTTTGCAAAATTTCCAATAAAAAAAAACAGCAACAACTACTGCTACTATACAATGGTCATACTACCTGTCTCACATCAACCTCAAACTCATCAACAGGGCATGTAAAAAATTTGGTCCCACTGGCCAAGCTGCCACTTCATACCCCTTGCTGCCTTCAAGGCTTCAACTGATGGATTATTGGGAAGACGGTTGTTCAAGATTTTTGAGTAGAACAAGAAGATATCCTGGAAAAAGGTAAAGAGAGTGAGGAAGTGAAAGACCGGGAAGCAGCAGGTGGTGAATGATGTAAACGGCCAGTTGTTGTTGGAGAGTATTGATGTTCGGAGTAGGTGGGCGGGATATTTTGAAGGATTGTGATGATGTCAGTTTAGCTAACGATCAACCTAACCAGTCAGACATGGGATGAAGTCTTCACACAAACCTAGATCAGCTTGACATTTTGGAAAAGTGGTATTTACTCAGAAGACCAAGATATATATTCATCTCCGACTTCAACAATTGAACAAGGACAACAAAGCTGACACAGACTCACTGAGTACATTAGCGTCGACCGGGGCGACTCCCCGCATTTTGCGCATACTTTAAAATAACTCAAAAAGTACGCGGCCGAGAAACTTCGTATTTACGGTGTGTATAGCTACTATCATGACCAAGGAGCACCGTAAGTTTCAACATTCTATCAATAACCAAGAAAAAGTTATTTACAAAAAAACGTGCGGCAAGATACGACCCCAAATCGGGGGTGACTCCCCGCACCCCCCATATATCAATAATTGAAACGCAAATTGAAAGTTTGAGAGTACCAATAGATAGAACGTGCCTATATTAGTATATATCAGTTGCTTCTAATAAAATTTTACAATAAATATTACGTCGGTGATAGGTGTTTCTGATGCTCGTCTTTTGCTGCCGTCATACCAGACTGTCGAAATTTTTTTTTCCTGATTTTGCTGCGGGAAACAGTTTTTCTTCAATAATTGCAATCTAACTTTACTGGAAGTCATTTCTCCACATCCTAAACTAGTTATGACCCTAAAGTATCAGTAAATGAGCGAATATTTTGAAAAAAACAATCTTTTTAATAACACGATACAACATTAAAAAAACGTATTTTGTCAATTCTATAGCAAACTTATTGCATCAACATGAATACAAGTCATGCTAGATAAGGGATTGTTGTCTCGATATGAAAATGTGATAAAAAAAAATGTTCCTGAACATTAAACATGAGTTAACACTTAGGCCCAGACATGTCATGATGTCACCATGTGTTAAAAAAATCGGGTCCTTAGAAAATTAGTTACGCATATTGAAATTAGCTGTGGTGTCATTATTGTGGGTCATTTACTTCCACATGTCATAACATGTGTGTAGAATTGCATTTGATCACTTTTCATTGAAGAAAAACGAAAATATTTAACAACAAAATAGGTGCGGGGAGTCACCCCTGATTTTTTTTTTCACCTGGGGTGACTCCCCACAGTTGTATATTTGTATATATCTACAAAAGTTTACATTTTTTCCCAAAATCCTTCTAATGCAAGGAACTACACCATACTCCAAGTATCACCACCAAATTTGGCCCTAATCTAATGAAAACTCTAGCTACAGCATCAAAGTTTGCAGAACGTCAATTTCTCCAAACTAAAATTTTCGGGGAACTGAAAAACACATCTTCACTTCGGCGATTTTTCATAAATTCTGTGCGCGTATCGAATTTCTATAAGTAGCTGATACTTACTAACAAAGACCTGCTCTTTCAAGTCCCGTAGCCAAATATTGTGATATCCGACGTTTTGGTGCCCAGAAGGGGGGTGCGGGGAGTCACCCCGGGTTTTCGACAGCGGGGAGTCACCCCAGTCGACGCTACATGATTACTGTACCACCAGCAAAATCAGTTCCGGCAAGCAAAAGCACATTGCTGTTGCGCAACAGTCAACCGTATGCCAGGGAAGCGGTCCTCTACACTATATCCATCTCCATCTGCTGCTAGCAGGGACTTCGAAGAGAATCCCCAGCAATTGGTTTACGGCCTTGCCAAATTAACCTAGCAGCCTACATTCAGAATTGGAATCACTGCCATGATGCTTTCATTTGCAACATCAATTTTTGTGGTCTATTTCAATATCTATCTGATCTGTCAAGCTGTCACTTTTTGTTCATAAATTTTTGGTTACAGATCATACTGCCCCAGATGATATTAACATAGAATTGCAACAATTTGAATACAGTATTTGCAGCTTTGAATTTTTGCCCCTTCATTGTTTTATACTAGTAGCTTTGTAATTAGAAAAAAATTACAAATTTGTCCTTCCAGAAGTTGAGACATTTTGAAAATGTGAAATGAAGTCCACTAGGTATGTGCATATTGCTGTAAAATATATTTTGACAACACTGATCACCATCCATGAACCAGTGATTCCAACTTAGTTTGCAATAATAATATTAGTTGAACAACATATTATGCTGCCACAACTTTCACCCAATCCACATTATGAGTTGTTAATTTTGTTGCAGAAGTCAATTTCACTACAGACAATCAATAATAATATTTTCACCCTGCTCTGCATTTTAGGGTAATGGTTTTGAATGTTGCGGAACGGTTGTGCTGCTGTTCCGTAAATTAGAGAGCAGCTCCAATTGTATCCTATCTTCTTTCCACAATCTCTTCCATCCTAAAACAAATAATGCAAGAGACAGCTGCTCTATGCCATCTCACTACTTGGTATGTGTTGGTCCTGAATTCGCATGCGTCAATCCGAATAACCAGGCTGACGTTCATTAAGCTTGCAATTTCATAACCCTATGTTCAAGCAAAGCTGCGAATGACTAGACCATGCGGTACGTAGCCGGAATGCTTGCAGGTAAACATATGGTCACGTTTCTCGAACGAAGTCGCTTTCTGGTGGGTGGCAATCGGCAGGGCTGGGTGGCTATCTAAATAAATAAATCAACATAAATAAATAGAAATGAGTACTAAAAAGTACTCAAAGTATGCCTTAAAATAAAACAAAAACACCTAAGATACATGGCACAATATTATCAAGGAAAAAATGAGTACTACATTGAAGTTCCTGCAACAGCCTAAAAATCTTGGAGATGAGAACTTTTGGATTGACTGAATGACTTTTTGTGTATGTGACTCAGCATATCATCTGAGGTCAGTAGCAAGATTGATACAGGTAGGAAGATATTCCGCCTAACAATGGGGTCATGAGGGTTACGTCACAACCTCTCAGCCATGACAGTATCGAAAAAAGAGCGGTGATAATGGATACTCAGTACATCCGCGTTGAAACGATAATTATAACTCAGTGAAAGTTTGTTTCAATAAACCTCATCTAACCAAGTCACACGAAAACTGATTAAAATTTGTTTACACATTTTTTATTGACATATAACAATCAATGTATACACAATATCTATGCAATACCTACAATAATAGCTCTCAGAAGAAAGAAAGAAATACAAATCTTTATTCATACATGAGCAGCATGGTATTCATTTTATCTTAACATTATACATAAATATACAAAAATATGAAGTACGTATAATGAACAAAATGAACATCAATACAGAAGATCCAAATCAAGTTTATCACAACGTGTGGTTTTTGGTTACAAATCGTACTGCCCCATTTGATTTTAAAAAGAATTACATCATTTTGAATAAAGTATTTGCAGTTTTGAGTTCTTAAGAGGTTTGTTCCAACAAATTAAATGACTGATGGACCAGTGGTCGAACGCTAACTCATTTGCAAATATACATATAAATTGTAATATCATACAAGTAAATAAATATGGCACTAGTGGAAGCAGTATAACTGGCATCGCAACACGGCCCGGGCGAGTTACAACAGATAGCAGATCACATTTACAATAATTTTAACACTCTCTGTTTATTTGCTTGTTTATTTGTTTGCAATATTCTTCAAAACAATCTGTTGAATAGGTAGTAATTTGTAAATTAAATATGAAAAAAATTATGTGTTAGACGGTTATGATGAGTGTCGAATGGTTGAGAGTGGATCTGCTTCTCCATTTTGTCTCCAAATAATAGAATCAAAAATATCTGAAGTTTCACTAAGAAGCAAGAAAAATACTTTTATAAGTATATATTTCTTTAATTGAAAATATTTTCTTCGATTAAATAAACACTTGAGGGCCAAGGGAGTAATGATTCATAAGATTTTCAAAGAAGTAACCAATCAATATTTCACCAACAGATTATGAAATATGAACACTTAGTGAACTGATCGATATAATCAAAGTTAAGAACTGCAGCGCTTCTTTAAGATAGACTAGTAATTTCAATATTTGCTCATCAGTGTTAAATCAAATAGACCGGATTATGGGAGCTGACACATCTAGACTGATATCAGTTATTCTCAGAAATGATTTTAAGTTCTTCCACTTGCGGGCAAACTAGCGGCAATACACTCAGAACAATCGTGCATTCATTCGGTTTTATTTCAAGCTGGGTGTGTGCCTGCCATAAATTCTGTCTCAGACTCCGGGAATTCAGCCAGGCTTCTTGAGGAGCAACTCCCATGGGGACTACAGGACCACGAGTAAAAAAAAAAACGCACCCAAGCAGAAACTTTATTGCCTGCCTTGGAAGAAGCTATCGTTGAGGCGGAAGCCCCTATCATGTGCCCCAGGTTCAAGATGGAGCCGCGAAGAATGGTGCCCACTGACACCGCCTTCTAGACCTGGCTGTCAAGAAAGAAAATAAGCCACGTTTCATCACTTGCCGTTTGATTGATTTGGGAATTTTCAATTGCTACAATTCTATAAATGAAAATTGATTTTATGAAACATCATCAAATGTCTTTTATTGTCATTTTTGATCTTTTTCTGCTGTTAACTGATCGTTGATTGAACTGGACAGCCTTTGTTTAGGACAATTGTCCCTTCAATAGGTTTTGTGATAGACTGGTATTCCTATTTTTGTTCATTAGTGCTTATTAAAATAGACCGGATTATGGGAGCTGACTTATCTAAAGTAATGTCAGGTACTGGCAAAAAAAAAAATCAACTACCCCGCTATATAGCGGCCACATCGGTAAGCTTGCGGCAAGGCACCTAGAACCATAATACATTGATTTAGTGTGATTTCATCGAGTGCGGTTGCTTGCAAGAAATACTGGGCAAGTTCTTCTGTCTGTCTAAATTTCACTAATAGCTCGTTGCTAAGCATGTGTGACGGGCTTATGAGTTTGCGTTCCATATAATGTATATTAGTGAATCAATATGAATATCTTGCCAATTTATGAGCCTGGTCTGTCCAGAATACAGAACCAGGCCCAAATTGTGTTGACCTTCAGGTTGTGATTCGATATAAACACAAGTGTAAATAATGTATATACATTGTAAAAGTGGTTATGTGCACCCGCTAGTCAATGAACCCATTCAATTGTTGCATGCTAAGAGTTTCGTGAGCATAATTCTATGTAGCCTAGTTGTATGCTAAAAGTTAAGTAAGCATAATTCTGTAAAGCAAGTACCTCTATTGGGAGGCTAATATTTTTCCACCGCGTGACAGCCTAACCATACTTAGTTTTCACTTTGAAAAGTGATTTCAGCATGTATCTTCACCTTTTTATCTCTCTGGAAGTTGCTAAATCCTTTTATTTCTCATATAATAATAAAGATATTTTTCTTAACCAATTTTGTAAAACATTTTGAGAATGGAATATTCCATGCAAGCCAGTTGTCAGAAATCATACCGACAGTACCACTTTGCGGAGTCATGCCGACAGTACCACTCTGCGGTGTCATGCCGACAGTACCACTCTGCGGAGTCATGCTGACAGTACCACTCTGCGGAGTCAGTCCATTTATTCTTCATTTGACAACAAAAATAAAGGCTGACTTATATTGAATTCACTTAACTGTGGCCGAGTGACTTTCTCGCGTAGTTGTTGGCATTGCTCACGGTGTGATTCTCACACTTGCTACTCGTGCAATACCTGAAAGGTCATTTCAGATCGCTGCACAGCAACGCAAATAATTTATACCATTGATTGGCTACTATGAGAGTCAAGAACTACGAAAACTAGAAAAATCCGTATAACCTAAACTATGTTCACATTATAAACAAGAATAAATTACAATTTCTCTCTGTTCTTCGATTAGTGGGTTTAGTGGATTAGTTTATTTGATTACTTAAATGTCAGTTGAACTAACATGTTAGGTATTAGTTTGCTTTGATTTTGGCATATTGAACGAGGGAGAATGGAGCGAGTCGTCCGCAATATCCACGGATTGGTTGGATGTAGTCTTAAATTCATATATTATGATTACCTGTAAGTTAATATAATGAATATTTCAGTAGCAAATATTGTCTAAACAATATTTCATGCGGACAATGACATGGGAACATATTATCTGGTTTGAAATTAATGTTTTGCTTAAGCAGGTATTAATTAATACATTCTGTGCATGCTGAAGAACGGTCGTTGACGGAAGGTATTCAACATGATGGTAATCGGTAATTTTGACGTGTTATCCCCTCTCTTAGGTAGCCCGCTCTCATTACTCATTACACTGCCGTCGCTTCATAGGTATCGAAGGGGAGAGTGATACGCATCTGCTCATCCGCCTCACTGCTGTGCAAATGATCATTTAATATAATTATGCCTATTTATATTTACGGAAGTAATGTCGTACAGCATCAGCACGCGACTCGTATCGTTTTGTGTATCAAAGACAGTATTGTTACATGTTTTAGCGAAATCGGATCACCATTTAATATTGATAGAACTTTGTATATTTTCTCAGATCGGTTTGGCTGTACAGTATATACTTAGTCCACTTCATTGCAATAAAAATCTTCCAATCGCAGCGCAGCAATTCATTACTTTCTTTATGGACCGTTTGCCCAAGAGGTACCGTGGTGGATGACCTAGTAAACAGCTTTGCTGGTCTCGATGCCGGCAACATGACTACAGTCGTTTATGGACCATTTGTACAAAAGGGATCTTGGTGGATAGCCTAATGTTCAGCCTGCCGGTCTCGATGCCAGCAACATGAGTGGTTTGATCCCTGGCTATTATCATTACAGTCCGTGGACGGTAATAGTTTTTCTTCTGATGAAATCACATCTTATTTAGGTTTAATACAAATTCTACTGAAACTGGGAGAATTCAAGTTTATGCTTCAATAGTAGTAGTAGGTATTACTACGAAAGTTGCCCTGGAAAAAGGTACTACGGAAGAAGCCCTGGAAAAAGGTACTACGAAAGTTGCCCTGGAAAAAGGTACTACGAAAGTTGCCCTGGAAAAAGTTACTACGAAAGTTGCTCTGGAAAAAGGTACTACGAAAGTTGCCCTGGAAAAAGGTACTACGAAAGTTGCCCTGGAAAAAGGTACTGCGAAAGTTGCCCTGGGAATACTTACTGCAAATATGCTTTTAGTGAAGGAATTAGATTGGCGATATTTAGTGACTCTATGTATGCTTTTGTGAAGGAATTAGCTTGGCGATAATTAGTGACTCTATGTATGCCTCTGTGAAGGAATTAGATTGTCGATAATTAGTGACTCTATGTATGCTTTTGTGAAGGAATTAGATTGGTGATAATTAGTGATTGCAAATATGCTTTTGTGAAGGAATTAGATGGACGATAATTAGGATGTATATTATTTGTTAATGTGTCTGACTCAGGCACTGTATTTCTCGGACATTGTAGTTATATGTTACGACAAATTGATCAAATTAGTTACTGTTACTTCATAGTGTTACCAAGAACGCAGGTTTTTTGTGATTCGACCGAATATGCTTTTAGTGAAGGAATTAGATAGACGATAATTAGGATGTATTTTATTTGTTAATGTGTCTGACTCAGGCGCTGTATTTTTCGGACATTGTAGTTATATGTTAAGACAAATTGATCAAGTTAGTTTCTGATGCTTCATAGAGATACCATGAGCGGAGTTTTTTTTGTGAGTCGGCCTATGCATTTGTTAGATCGCATCTCGAGTGCTCTGTTCTATTTGGGTCAAGTGAGGTACTGTTGGTACATAGAGCCTGCCCGGGACGGGGTGGGGAAGAGGGGAGTCAGTCGCGCGAGATAGGAGGGCTACATAAATTACCCCTGGAGATAGGGACTCCATATATACTCTTAGTGAAGGAATTTGATAGACGATAATTAGGATGTATGTTATTTGTTAGTGTGTCTGACTCAGGCGCTGTATTTCTCGGACATTGTAGTTTAATATTAAGACAAATTGATCAAGTTAGTTACTGATGATACGTAGAGATACCAGGAACGCATGTTCTTTATGAGTCGGCCGATGTATTTGTTAGGATGTATAGTATTTTTTAGTGTGTCTGACTTACTCGCTGTATTTCTCGGACATTGTTGTTATATGTTTATTTTCTTCTATTCTGGTCGAGTGAGTTGCTTACGATACATAGAGACTGGCCGTGACGGGTGGGGAAGAGGGGAGGGGTCGACCGGACTCAGGCGGTGTCCAAACCGCAAATGCTAATTAGCGATTTTATCTCGTGATGTGTGGTCACACAATGATCTTATCTCGAGATAAGATCATCTTGGGGAATTCAGTTGCCTTACGATATCTTTCAGATTCCTTTCGGTATCTTTTTGCTTTTATTTACGAGTGCTTACGTACGGATTATTAAAATGTAAGTTATTAGGTCTTCTCGATACTGTATACGATTGTATTGGAATATTTCGCACGGTAGGTGAATATAACACTATGTTTGTTATTGAATGACTCATATGAATAGAAGTTTTTACTACTCAAACCTAAATTGTTAGGATATTCGATGTAGTTATGCAAGAAATATGGGGTATTTATTAGGAGAGCTTATATAGTTGTGCTTTATTTGACTCATTTTCAGAGGATGTTTGATGGAGTTTTCTAGCGGTAAGAAGCTTGATGTTGAATATAGGTTACGATCATTTACAGGTTCTGACATGTTCATGTTGACGTGCTTTCATCATTTTATACGAAAATGTCCTATTTCTGACTATTCCTCTACTTATTTTTCCCAATACTGTACCCATGTGACCTCATTAGCTGGTGAATCAGATGCAAGATATGTCTGAAGTATTATACGTGACTGCAATAGGTCTAGAAATTTGTTATAGATTTGAATAGTATCGTAGTAAAAAATAGCGTTATTCTCATGATCTCAGAGATATATGTCAGATATTTTGGAGGAATGTATGTTTAAGAAGTGCAAGTCCATTATGCATCTATATGGAATTTTCGTTATTGATCCCTGCAAATGTATACTTTAACATTTAGAAAACGATTTACTGAATGGAGGGGTCCTAGACCATTTACGGTTAAGCTACCCTTCACCTAAGAAGATATATTTACCTACGATAGCTTAGGGTGCTGTGTACAACTTCAATTAGCTTAATATCTATCACATTTTCAACGTGGGGCAAGAGGCGTTTAGTGCATTTTCAATGCTAGTTCAATCGAGTTAAATTTGGGATATTGCAAACAAAGATTTATTAGATATATTATTTTTATTGTAAATAGATTTCGACACATT